>PVIC010005584.1:19322-57392 GCA_004025085.1 Thryonomys swinderianus | reverse complement strand
GGGGGAATGGGTAGGGATATGGGTAAAAATGAGAATTAACTTGTGGCATATACTGGTACAAATTTCCCAATGTTATATGTGATTTTGAGATGTATATAAATTGTACCAATAAAGAATTCAATTTAAAAAAAAAGATTATATTGCCTAGCAGTGCCACAGACATCTTACTTTGCACACTCTCTGATGTTTGCATATTGATGTGTCTCTTAAAACATATCCTTATACGGTAGACCCTTGACTTACAAAGTCAATTCGTTGACACATCGAACACAAGTTGGTCAATGAAGGCTCAGGCTCCCCTGCAGCTATCAGAGTCTCTCCTGTATCCACCTACTCTCAGTGTCCTTAGAGACACACTGGCCCAGGATTCTCAATTAACCCACACAGGAAAGGGTGTTGTCATGTTCCTTCCACAACGCTCTAAGGGTCAAATCTATATCTGAGACCATCTGGAAGCACAAGTGGCTGACCTTTGGGTTTCAACTCAAGACTTTGTTCATAAGTCAAACTAAAATTTTGGTCATAACACAAGTTGTTCCTATGTCAGGACAGTCACAAGTCAAGGATTCACTATAATTGAATGATGCATACTCTCCTCCTTTGTCACTTTTTTGGTTTGTAGTTTGTTGCTGAGATATTTAAATTAGGCTTTTCACTTTTTTTTTTTTTTTTGAGACAGGGTCTTGCTTTGCAGTCTGGGCTGGCCCTGAGCTCACTATGTAGCCCAGGCAAGCCTCGAATTCAGCAATCCTCCTGTCTCTGCATCCCGAGTGCTGGGATTACAGGCATGAGCCACCATGCCCGCCAACTGTGGTATGTGGTACTGATTGCTGGTAGGCGTGAGTCACCACGCCCAGCGTGTTGTATGCAGTTACCTGGGATGAACTCAGGACCTTGCGCTTGCAAGGCAGGCACCAGAACCACTGAGCTAAATCTCCTGCCAGGCCTTTCACTTCTTGAACATGGTAAGCGTGACTTAAACCTGTGCCAGACGATTCCAACACCTAGAGTCCCTTTGAGCCATTCATGTTGTTTCTGTGGCTTTGGGCCATTTTCTCTTAGATGTATGTGTGTTCTGCTTGACAAAGTCCAAGATTATGTAAATCTCTGCTTTAGAGATTTGCCTGGGTGAACCAGCCGACTCAAGGCCACATTGCACTCAGTGTATGCACTGATTCCAGGCTTACCTGATTTCTAACATGCAGTCTTTCAGGTTCCTGACCTGAAGGTAGACAAAGAGGCTCTTTTCCTTTTGCCCTCTTTGCCTATTGTGCTGTCAGATACGGTGTAACCTCTAGGTGCTGCTTCTGGATTGCTATGAATTCCAGTCCCTTAGTGGATCTCAAAACATTGTCCTGTTAGTTCTTTGACCCTTTCAAGACCATCATTTCTTTTGTGCTGTCCACATCTGTTCCTCGTCTTCACTGAGAATTAAAGATTTAAGTCACCCAATGATCTGTAACCAAGTTGGGTGGCTTCTTTGGGTCTTCAGAGGCAGAATTTACTTAGAATGCCAGGGACTTGGTCACTGTGGTCTAAACTTCAGACTTGTTCCCTAATTCTACATAATTGAAAGGTTACTCTTTCCCTTTCTTTTCCTCCATCTCCTCTCCCTCCTTACTTCATTGCCTTCCTCCCTCCCTACTCCTCTCTGTCTATATAAATGGAATTAAATGATTTCCTGACTACTCAGCAACATTTTGAGTCTCTTCAACCTTAGTCATTTTCCACACTTGACAGTGGATAATTTTATTGTGTTTAAATTTCAGCTCTCAGAGTTTGAAATTTCTCCAGGGAGGGTAGCTCAGTGGTTCTGGTGCCAGCCTCGCAAGTGCAATGTCCCAAGTTCTATGCCTAGTACCAAAAAGAAGAAAAAAAGAATTTGAAATTTCACTTAATTGATATTTAAATATGTATGCATATTATCAACTAAATTTTTTCCCTCTCATAGAAAATGATGCTTTCCTAGTTACTCTTTTACCATCGTGATCTATGTCTTAATATAACTGTCTCATTATACCTGTATGTAGATATAATGTATGTGTGCTCTTATGAACTAGAAAAAAAGGCAGGTCTGAGATTTCAAATTTTGGGAGCTCTCAGCCTAATGAATAAATATGGCACACTGCCAATTACAAACTTTTTCTTCTATGTAAATTAATTCCCATGGCAGACTTTGAGGTAACTGTGGGATAATTAGGTCTGGTATTAAGCAGAGGATTAGGAAACAGGGCCTTGGAAAAGTTAAGTAACTTGCCTGTGATCCCATAGTTAGTAGATGATATGTGTTGTCCATAATAACACATTTTATATCAGCTATTAAAGCTTGGAGGAGTTTACTGACTTCACAGTTTTATCACTTTATTATGCTTTCTTGTTTCTGTCAACCATGAGTCCTATTCTAAGGTTAGAAGCAGTCGGTGATCATCCTTCATGTTGTATCCTCACTGTCCCCTCCTCACCCCTTTTCTAGCATGTGGTTCCACTGGCTCACATCTGCAACCCTGTGTGTCCTGTCGCAAGCTTGACCTGTCACTAGGCCTCTTTGATTCCTGCCCCTGCATGTGTAGTACCTTGTGTTGCATCTTTTCTCTCCTTGCTGAGGTAAAATACCCAACACCCATAGTCAGAGGGAAGGGGTTTATTTGGCTTACAGTTCATAGAGGTTTCAGTCCATAATCGGCTGGCTCCAAGGTAGGGATGGCAAACAGGCCTCACAGAGGAGGAACAACCTGGTGCGCACAAAGCAAGGAAGGCAGTTCAGTGGGTCCATACCATAGCATCGGCAATGAGAGAGTTCACCAGTTCTCCGTGTCTTTCTGCCTCTTTTTTCCCATCCAGCATACTGGGTTTAGGGAGATGCTAAACCTCTCACTCACTGTAGTGGTTTAGTACTTATGTCCTTGATCATGGCATCACACATTCCAGATTCAACTGTCTGTGAAAAAGAAAGTCTTACCTCTTCTGCATGAGCCTTTATGGGGACATGTAAACACAAACCATCACATCCCTTTTCCTCTTTAGACATGCCTCTGTTTTTTCAGTTCTAAAACTGCTTCTTTTCTCTGTTCTTTCTTGTCACTGTTATGGTGAAACTCAGACTTCCCTACCCTTCTAACTCCTGGCTATGTTCTTTGTTTTGCTTCTCCAAATACTCCCAATGAGATTCTAGCAGAAGTCTTGTTTGCTCTGTCCTCTGCAGCCCGGGGAGGACGAAAGCTTAGCTGCCTGAGTCCTTTCTCCAGCGATGAAGTCAGTGCTTGTGCTCCTGAGTGCTCGCGGGGTCTGGCTGTCAGCACCCGCGCTGCTTCTTGGGCCATAGACTCGAGCAGTTAGTTTTCACATGAGGCCAGAGGGAGTAGATGGCGCTGTTTCTTGGGAACGTTTTCAGTCGTGTGGCGTTCTGTCACTGTGTTTCAGGGTGTGAAGGTCCTGTCTCCTCAAATTCAATATTACTCCATTTTCATCTGAGAACTGCTTGTTTAAGCCCATGAAAGGAAGCTTTTTTTTAAAGTTGTTAAAGCAGGTTTCTTCCTTGTCCCAGTCACAAGCTGTTAGGCTTTAACATGTTGATAGGAAAATCTTTTGGATTTCCTTGTTGAAGACATTTGCATTTTCCTTTTTTATTTTTATTTTATGTATGTGTGTATTTCGTTTTTTTGAGACAGGATCTCACTCTGGAATTCAGGCTGCCCTCAAACTCCAAGCAATCCTTCTGCCTCAGCCTCTTGAGTGCTAGGATCACAGGCGTGTGTCACCATGCCCAGCTATGTCTTTTTAGTTTTTAATACTGCATCTTTTCTGTTGACTTTATTCAGTAGACTTGTTTACTGAGCTCTTCTTTCCTTTCTTAGAACTTTGTTTTCATCAGTGTACTTTTTCATGAGTTTAAGAGAAGCTTCATGATTGGATGTATGTTTCATATTTCATATTTCATATCACTTTCTCTTTTTTTTTCTTCTAATGATACTGGGGATGGAATGCAAAGCCTTGTGCTGCTGGCTGAATGCTGTACCACTGACCTGCATCCTCAGCCTTTCTAGCTGCTTTGTTTTTAAAGTTTGTGCAAAATTATTAAAATAAGCTTTGAAGTACAGTGGATCCTCAAGTTACAACCAACCTGACATACAAACAATTTGGGCTAATTAGGTTAATGAAGATTCATCTGCTCCTTGTTATCTATAGTGTGTTCCAAGTTAACATCCAGATATTGGCTGTATTGACTTACCACCAACTTGAGTTACAACCCACTATCGGGAACCAGTCAGATTTGTAAGTCAAGGGTGGTCTACTGTATCATTTTGAATATATTACACTTGTCTTTTTAAGTCAACTCCTCGTTGATAAAATATTTTGTTTATTTATTTATTTTTTGGTACTTGGGTTGAACCCTAGGGCATTCGCACTGAGAAGCATCTCAGTTCTGTTTTACTTTTTATTTTGAGACAGAGTCTCATTAAGTCACCAAGTTCCCCAGATAGGGCTCAAACTTGTGATCTTTCTGCCTCATCCTTCCAGAGTCCTGGCATTATAGGCAAGTATCACATGCTGGGCAGTTATTTTATTGTTAATTGTGAGCATTTCCAGCTACATATAAGAAAAAAGTTGAGTGAACTTCTGATGCTACAGTGTTAGCATTTTACCATACTTATTTTATCTTCTCCCGTCTCATTTTTTCCAAGAATTTAAAGCATTTACAAAATATGGTTGACCCCTAAATTAACACCCCTCTAAAACGATACATTTTCTTGCACAATAACCATGCCATTGTAGACAGCACATGTAATAATTATTCCTTAATAGCATAGATATTCTTAGTCTGTGCTTAAGAGCCTCTTCTGCTTTTATTCAAGCTCAGACTGTCCTGCTCTGGTGGGACATTAGCTTGTTCTTTTTTCAGTCTTTTTTTCTTGTCTTTGTTTGTTGAGACAAGGTCTTGCTATGTAGTTTAAGCTGGCCTCGAGCTCACTAGGTAGGCAGGTTGACCTCATACTGAGAGATTATCCTGCTTCAGCCTCTGTAGTGCTGAGATTACAGAGGTGTGCACACCACCCCCGCCTTCTTTGTATTTCATATGGGCTAGACATTACATGTATAAACTTAATTAGGTTCAGATTATATGTTTTTGGAGGGATGGGCAAAAGTACCTGCCATCACTTCATATTACATCACATCCAGAATCATGTCTAGTTGGTTTACTCTAAGTATTGCTATGATTCATCAGAGGGTTCTTGTAAACAAGTGGATATTTTCATGAAGCCCAACTTTTTACCTAGTGCTTTTATCATGCATTGATTACTAGTATGTCAAATACTAATTTAAGGTTGCAAAATTATAATTGTTCTAATTTGGTCACAGCTGAAATTTTTCTATATGGAGGAACTTTGTCCTCATTCACTAGGGCTATTTGGTAAGGGTATAATATCTAGATGGTTATTGAGTTTTAAAATTGTTAATTGAGGAGTCAAAACGTATGCTTTTTTAAACAAAACTTTTATTTCATTAAGTTTTATAATAAAGTAATTTTTGTCCCTCTTGATGAAGTTCAAGGCATTTCTGAATGGTAGATCGGTGATTTTGTGGGCTAGGGTGTTGGGATTGTCTCCTGTCCCCAAGCGAGCTGTTCTGTCCCTTGAGGCCTAACACGACAGAGAAAGTAGGAAGGCTATATATGTCTGTCACTGCTGCAGGCTCTCCATGAAGGTGTGGTGCTCGCTTGAGGCGTGGGAATTTAAAAAGTCCTTCCTTCATGGAGACTTAATCATACTCACTATGGAGACACTGAAATTTTAAAGACCTGTGGCTCTAAAGGGGCCCCAGCACAGTTTTATAATCAAACTCATTACATTTTAATGATCAGTATATCTTGGGAAGCTGCAGGGGCCTGACAGTTTGCTGGGATCTGTGACTAAAGCTCCTCTTGCCAGCTCTTTGTGAAGCCAAAATCTCAGTAAAGCTTTCATGTTCTCTGCCCTTTGGAGCTCTGCCTTAGGGTAGAGGTGCCTGGGAGGGGCGAGGTGGCTCCAGCACTTTCTCTCAGCATTGATTAAATGGAAAGTTCATTCACTGACATTTCATGTAGTGAAATACTGCTTGCATTTTCATGACCTTTTATTTGTATGCTGTATTGCTTTCTCATACTGTCATCTTTGAAGTTTTCACGGTTTAAATCTCACCTTTTTGGCCTTTGTGTTTCTTTTAGGACCCCATCTTCAGCCTTCAAGTTTTCACCGTGAATTGTAGTTTGTCAAACTACACAAGGTGTCTTAGTTGAAATTTCAGTTGAAAAATTGGAGGTAAGGGGTATTGTATGTGCATCTTTTTTTAAAAAATGAGCCCATAGCACTACTAATTTGTTTCATGTTTATTCCCCTCTCCATGTGTGAGTCCCTCCTCTTTGTACACTTGAGCCAAGGTTTGTAGAAAAGATGTTCATGGATTTCATGTGTTTAGGTCAAGACAGAAACAGCTACTGCAGGCTCTTCAGCAGTGAAAAGTACAATATTTTTGGACAATTCATTTGCTGTTAGAAACCTCATAAGCACCAGAAAGATAATTTGGCAGTTGATTTTGGGTTTTTGTTTTGTTTTGTGTTGTTTTGGTACCAGGGATTGAACAGGCACTGGACCCATCAAGCTAAATCACTGGCCCTGGCAGCTGATTTTGAGTAAGTCTTTTTTTTTTTTTTTTGATACAAGGTCTCACTTTGTAGTTCAGGCTGGCCCTGAGCTCACTGTGTAGCCCAGGCAAGCTGCCGCGAACTCAGCAATCCTCCTGCCTCTGCCTCCCGAGTGCTGGGATGACAGGCGTGAGCCACCACGCCCGGCACTGTGGTGTGTGGTATTGATGGCTGGTGGCGTGAGTCACCACGCCCAGCATTCTTTGTGGTTACTGGGATCAAACTCAGGACCTTGTGCTTGCGAGGCAGGCACCGGAACCACTGAGCTAAATCTCCGGCCTTTGAGTAAGTCTTAAGGCCGAGATACCCATTGGTGGAGTTTAGATCTGCCCCAGAAAGTACCTAGGTCTGAACAGATCTTCCAGCTTCCTAGTCTCTATTATAATTTTAAGTTCTCAAATCTGTGTTAAACAGTTGACTTGAACAGATGATAAATTTAGTATTATTATAAACAAATAAGGATATCATTTTTAAATGGTATTACAAGCATGATTCTTGCTATGAGCCATTTCTAGATCTCTGTCAAGAAAGACTGTATCTGAGTATCAGTTTTGACTTCTAGATGTCTTAGTATCTTGTGAAAATGTTCCTGCTTATTAAACACCTATTTCCCAATATAACATACATGCATGTGTGTTGTGAATGAAAACTCAGGACAAGATATTATGAGGCCTGTTCAATTTTGTCTTTTTAGCAAGTTTTAAGACCTCTCTAACCTTCAGTTATCTTCTTGTGTAAAATAAGTTCATTTTGGAGTTGGGCTCAGGGTTTCTCAATGGCAGCGCTACTGACATCTTGGGTCAGATGAATTCTTGACATCAGGGGTTGTCCTGTGCACACTGTCTCTACCCAGTAGATGTCAATAGCACCATCCCCAGTGTGACAACCAAATATCCCGCACAGGGCAAAACTGCCCCAGATTGAGAACCATTAGGTTAGATGATGTATTATACTTCCTTCCAGCTTTGTAATTGTTTTTATTTCAAACAAACCAAACCTATTCTTTGTAATCTGTCTTAAACATTATCTCTTTATGAAGTTTTCCTTACTTCTCCCTTTTTGTCCTACTGTAATTATTTCTGTTTCTGACTATTTATTTATTTTGAGACAGGGTCTCGCTTTGTAATTCAGGCTGGCCCTGAGCTCACTATGTAGCCCAGGCAAGCCTTGAACTTACAGCAGTCATTCTGCCTCTGCCTCCTGAGTGCTGAGATTACAGGTGTGAGCCACCACGGCCAGCTTTCTGACTATTTATTGTAGAGTTTAACTCCACCCTGTTACAACTGCCAGTGTATTTCTTACTTTAAGTGTGTGAGCCTTCTGTATCTCTAACTTCAGAAATGAATGAAGAGTGGATTTAGGAATATCATTAGCATAGAAATTGGGAAATAAATCATACTAAGTGGCATTTTTATTAATCTTTGAAACCCTACTGCTAGGAATGTCTATAGAACATGAGTTTCTGAGTTGGTAAAACCAGTTCCTCATTAAAAAATATTTTAGATATATTAAAATACTAGAACTGCCTATATGTACATGAAAGAACTGCATGAACATAGCAGGGGCATTTGAAAAAATTCACACACAAATTCATATCACAAATAGTCTTCTTTAGCCAGGCGTGGTGGCGCACGCCTGTCATCCCAGCACTCGGGTGGCAGATGCAGGAGGATTGCTGAGTTCAAGGCTCGCCTGGGCTCCATAGTGAGCTCAGGGCCAGCCTGAACTACAAAGCAAGACCCTGTCTCAAAAAAAAAAAAAAATAGTCTTCTTTAGTGTTTGAGAGATTTTCCAAATAATTCCATTTTTGTTAATTAAACTTTTTTTTAAATCAGAAAAGTGAACAGGAAAGTAATAAATGTTTTTTTATACACCCTAAAATACCTCACAGTATTCTAAGTATTAAGCAACTCAGAGTAAGGGATATATTTTAATTATGGCCCAGTACATGTGCAAATACCAAAATGATTTTGGTAGGTTAGCATTTATTATTACTATATATGAAGGACTTGGATTTTTTTTAAAAAAAAAAACACTATTAAACAATAAAATAAGATCAGCCTGTAGCATGTGTCACTCTTAGGATATCCTAATTTTTTTAAAATAATGATGCATTGGCATTGATCCAACAAAGATTTTTAAATACCTTCACCAGAACACATTGGATTTCCAATTATTTTAAAATCCTATATTTTGTCATTTATACTGATTTTTAAAAAATCTTTATTGGTACATTGTGTGTGTGTGTGTGTGTAAACACATCACGATTACTTTCAACATTGAGAACTTGTACCAGTATATGACATGACTTAATTCTCATTTTCCCCCTTATCCCTACCCACCCTACAACCTCCACCCCTATCTGCACAAGCTTTGTTTCCTTTTTTTGTCATGAAATTTTTTTCTTTTTCCCTCATTATTTACCCCTAAACCCCATTTCCATTTGAATATTTACTATTTTACAATATCTATCATGTGTTCTAGAACTCATGTACATCTTCAGTTTCTCATACCAGAGAAAAGATGCAATATTTACACAACTGTGACCTACTTATTTCACTTATGAGTATGTCCTTAAGGTATGTCCATTTGAGTATAAATTGCTCAAAATTATTTTTATGGCAGAATAATACTCTATTTTATTAAAAAAAAAAACCCACATCTTTATCCAGTCTAGAGTTGATGGGCATTTGGGTTGTTTCCAAGATTTAGCTATCACGAACTGAGCTGCTATAAACATGGGTGCATATATGTTGCTGTGATAGGAATCTTGTAATTCTTTCACGTATGTCCCCAGCAGGGGAGTAGTAGGGTCAAATGGGGTCTCTAATCCAGCAACAAATGCTGGTGAGGCTGTGGAGAAAAAGGAAACCTTCTCCACTGTTGGTTGGAATGTAGACTGGTACAACCTCTGTGGAGGTCAGTGTAGTGATTCCTATACTAATTTCATATGTACAGACACTTGTTTGGTTCTTGTTTTTAAAATTTATATGCATAAAGCCCCAAGGAGATCAAACAGGTACTGTTTGTGAAGATAAACACACAGTGACTTTATAGGCAGCAAGGGAGAGAGCTGTATTAACTGGATTTTGTGATAGAAGGTTAGTGATTGGGGTAGATTTGCACTGTCACATTAGATAGTGGAAAAAGCTATTGCACACAGAAATAGCATGCAACTTAGTGGACAGTATTTCCTAGTCGTACTTGAAGTTACTTTCTGGACAATATTCTAGAAGTAATTGAGAAATTAAGGAAAAAGTATGGTAAAGTGCTGAAAATATATATAAGTAGGGGCATTATTTTAGCTCTACTGTCTTTGTGTCATTTTTAAATTAGAAACTTATATGCATGATGGATCTGCTATAAACCAATATTTTCTCTAAATTATAATGTTAACATTGAATTACTAGGCTTACTGAGAGTACATATTGCATGTAATCGCTAAATGATGGAAGGAGTACTGTCAAAATAAGTGAATAAGGTTACTATTCTCTAGTAAAGTGAACTCGTCAGAGGATATATTCATGTTGCACCCACCTTCCAGAAGCTCTGCCTCTAAGCATGTGAGAATTTGGGAGGGCATTCTGAATCCAGACCAAAACAAGTACTATAGAAGATGTTTCTGACCTAGAAGAAAAGAAGACTGAATTTAGAGATACCAGCTAAAACTGTGGCCTAGCATCCTTTCTGCTGTTACTTTAGGGCATCAGAACTTAACTAGTTCATGTAATTTTCCATGCCGAATTGAGAAGTTAGCAAAAGGATAACTAATGCTCTTTTCATTTTCTCAGGTTTCTAGACTACTGAAAAGATGGTGCTTTTAGACCTGGTGATGTGAATAAAAAAACCTTTGTGCCAGGGCTCATAGACCATATTGAAGTGGTTTTTGTCCCCCTAATTTTAAGTAGACTTTAATTTTTAGAAGTTTTAATTTTACAAAAAATACTGAGAATATAGTACATAGTCTCCATATATCCTGCACCCAGCCTCCCCCCTATTTTTTAAACAGGGTCTCACTTTGTAATTCAGGCTGGCCCTAAACTCACTATGTACCCCAGGCTGGCCTCCTGAGTGCTGGGATTATAGGTGTGCAGCACCATGCCTAGCTTGGAGCTTTCATAACAGTTTGTATTAGTATGCTATATTTGAATCATTATAATTCACTGAAAATCCATAACTTATTCAGATTTCCTTGTTTTGTAACCTATTGTATTTTTTTCTGTTTTAGGATTCCTTTCAAGAAACCATATCACGTTTGGTTATTATATCTCCTTAGGCTTCTCCTGGCTGTGACAATTTCTCAGACTTTCCTTGTTTTTGATGACCTTGACAGTTTTGAGGAGTGTTTATCAGGTAATTTATAGAATATATCTCAGTTGGAATTTGACAGGCCATGGTTAGACTGGAGTTATGGATTTTTATGGGGAAGGCCACTAAGATAGAGTGCCGTTCAACATTCTCATCGCCTGGATCCAGGTATATACATCAACATAACTTACTGTTGATCTTGACCTTGATCACCTGGCTGAGTAAGCATTTTCCAGGTCTCTCTTCAGTAAAGTTATTCTTTTAAAACTCTCATTCTGTATTGTACTCTTTGGAAAAAGTCACGGTATGTACTTTACACTTGAAGAGTGGGATGATACACTTTTTCTTGAGTGTAAATGATTTGCATAAATTATTTGAAGCTTTTTGGCATCGGAGACTTGTTCTTTCCCACCCTGCACTTACCTAACCATTACAGGGTACCTCAGTTCATGAACTCAGTTCTTTCTATGATCTGGCCACAAACCAAATATGACGAGAACGGAATCAAATTTCCCCATAAGGTCAACATTGAACCTAACTACTGAATTTGATTCAGTTCTTATCCAACTTGTTTTTTTTTTTTTTGTTTTTTTGGTTTTTTTTGAGACAGGGTCTCACTTTGTAGTTCAGGCTGGCCCTGAGCTCACTATGGAGCCCAGGCAAGCCTCGAACTCAGCAATTCTCCTGTCTCTGCCTCTCAAGTGCTGGGATGACAGGCGTGAGCTACCACGCCCGGCACTGTGGTATGTGGTATTGATTGCTGGTGGGTGTGAGTCACCATGCCCAGTACTGTATGTGCTTACTGGGGATCGACTCAGGACCTTGTGCTTACGAGGCAGGTACCGGAACCACTGAGCTAAATCTTTGGCCCTTCAACTTGGTTTTTGACCAGAATCATGGAAAGAATTAAGTTTATAAACTAAGGTACTACTGTACTTTATATCATTTTATGCTTATGCATATTTATTTTGTACCTGGGGGTCATAATCTAATACTATTTATTTTGGTGTCCCAGTTCTTCCGGCTCTTGCAGATGGTTCTCATGTGGTTTTGATGTGTCCCTGTTGTTATGTGATATGGGGTTTCTTTCTGGGTACTTCTGTACCCTCTGGCCCTGTAAGATGCTCCAGGGTCACCCTGTATATTCCCTGACCTAGTTCTGGAACGATCCATTTCTCTGTGGGGTTCTCTTGCCTTGTGTTAGAGAATACTATTAGAAATGAAGATCTGAGGGCAAGATATCCTCGCTACTACTGAGCCGTGCTTTCTAGGCTGTCTTGGTGGGTGTTGTGTGTGCATACTATTATGTAATTGTGTGTATTTTAAATATTTCTGTGTATAGTTTGCTGCTGAAAAACATTTATTTGGGGGTGTTATATTTATATTATATCCACATCTTATCTTTGTTTCTGGGGGTTGTATTTAACTTGAAAATGTTCTTGTAATTATTTTAATGTAGATGTTATTTTGGTGTCATATATCTCTTGAGATTATAACAATATGAGACTGATGCAGTGAACATGATTTCAGAATGGTTTCTGCAAAATCCTATAGGATGATGGTTTTAGAAATTACTTGGCCCATTCAGGAGAAATAGAAGTTATTTTCTTATATCTCCCTTGTTATTTGACATCACTTTCATATATTTTCAGAAAAAAATCCTAAACTTGGAACTTTATTTTCTTTGGCAGTACCAGGGATTGAACTCAGGCCCTAATGTTTGTAAGGTAGGAATGGTGCCACTGAGCTAGCTTCCTGACCCTAAATTTGGAACTTTTATTTCTTCCAGGGAAAGATCATTTTTATGCTCCAATATCAGTCATTTTTTATTGCCATTTAACTTGAAAAATTCACAGTGTACTTCAGATATTTCTCTGTTTCAAATACAAGGTTTGCTCTAACTTATCTTTAAGATTTATACCATCATCAGAGCCCTACCAGATAGTACAGGAGAATAATGGTTAAGAGCATAGATATGAAGTTACATCCTAACCGTGCTACTTGTTAATTTAATACTATGATGGCACATAATTTATTTATCATTTGTGGGCTTCAAGTTTACTTATGTGTACAATGTAGATGACATTGTTACCTCTCTTGTGGAATTATTTTGGGTACTTAGCACAGGCCTAATACATAGATGTGTTCTGTAAACCTCCAAAATAGCAAGAGAATGGAAGACAGTTCCAGAATTTTATACTTGTGTACATAGTTGCTTTTGTCCAACAGTTATTACTGGACCAGACTAATCAGAAATGATTGGTTCATTTTATCTTAAAAGTCCTCTTGAGACAAGGCAAATTTTTCTGCAAACCCTGGACATGCTCACCTCATCAATCTTAACATGCTAGCAGAGGTTGTCAGCTGAGGTGTTTCTGCCTCTTTAGGGGCTGCTTGGTGCTACTTGGATTTTATGGTGGAAGCGGGGACAGGATATTAAATAGCTTTCCTATTTTGGGGCAGTGTTGTAGCACCAAGAAATGTTGTTTTCCAAATTACTGTATTAGCAGTATACCATTAGACTAACATGATCTGTGCCATAGTATGTTTCTTTTTATGTTTTTTGAGACAAGGTCCAGACTATGTAGTTCATGCTGGCCTTGAACTCATTGTGTAGCCCAGGCTATCCTTGAACTAGTGATCTTCCTGCCTCAGCCTCCTGAGTTATAGGAGGGTTACAGGCATGTGTCACCATGACTGGCAACATAGAATCTTTCACCCTCTCTGTAGAACACATTTCTGGTGTCACAAATCCAGCAAATACGTAAATGAGTAAGGCAAGGCCAGACCTCAATATTGGGGATCCCAGTGGAGTGTAGGAGGTAGGCAGACTAAAACAGATTTGGCCTTTTTGAAAGGGAAGTGGAACCTCAGCTTTAGCCAGCTGTTTCTTACAGTTGCTAGATGGTCTCCTTGTTCAAAGAAAAGCTAAATATCTAAATTTTTATCTGAAGTCTTCCAATTTTGCACTGTATTTCAGTTATTTTTAAAAGCTCTGCCATGTCTAAACTAGGGCTCTGTAGGCTAGATTTTGCTCACAGACCATTGGTTTGCAACCTCTGATATAATTATTTTAGGAAATGAGCTAAAATTCTGGCAGAGACAAACACTCTGAGCCATAATGGCACCAATCCTGTGTATTTGCTGAGCTCAGAAAAGGCTGTGGAAACAAAGTACTTAAGTGTCCACATCATTTTCTAGAGTGTGGAGGGTTGTGGCATCTCAGCCGAGCTCTGCGGGAGCTTCCTCTCTGATAGGGTGGAGGAATTCTTTCAGGAGAAATCCTGACAGCTGCTTTTTAAAGAACAGACCCCACTCTTCCTGGTGTTGCAGACACTCCTGAGTTAGGAAGTAGATACACAACCAAAGGAAACGTCAGGCTGTCCCTGCTGAGCATGGCATCTGGGCCCCAGCCATTGTCTTGCACTGATGAATTAGGTGTCCCCACAAAGCAGACGGACAGGCAAGGCTCAACCCTGCAGATTCTCGTAGTTTATGTGGCCCCTTAGCTATGTGATCACCAGGTTTATATCTTCTTGAATGTAGGGTGACACGTCTCCCCAAGCCACAGCTGCAGCCATCTGGGCGTTAGTGGGAGTGTTTCTTGGGTGTCCCAGGCATTCGGTCATGTCTGGACATGGCCTGTAGAGATCAGACAGTGCTGGAGTCCTTTGCCTGGTTTAAAGGGTCAAATCATCATTAAGTACTTTTAAGGTTTTATAAAAAGCAGCAGCCCCTGACTAAAGAAAGTCCATTTGTATTTTGCATGTTAGTCAGTGTGTGCATTGCTTGCTATCTATGGACAAGAATAGATTGTGTTCGATCCATTGTAGCCAAAGCTGTAATATGATCAGATGCTAAACAGCAATGTTTTTTTTTAGTTACTTTCTCTGGTACTAAATACAAAAATGCAGCACTGTAAAAATTTTTAAAGGAAACTGACTTAATTTACTGGCTGGAATATTTTCTGTTTGTAAACACTTCTGCTGAACAAAAGAGAAATCACTTTTTTAAAAAAGTATTAGAACAGATAATCTTCAAGAAATTAAGTTTGAGTCTGACATAGTACTGTGAAATACTAAGAGCTTACCCATGTCAGTTAGTGCTTATGTGAAGGTTCCAACTATTAAGATTATGTATATAATCCTCAAGATGAATATGCTTTTATCAAATTAGATTCTTGTGAAAAGTCAGCCTATTAATTATCTTTTCAAAAGAGAGCCATCTTTGTGGGTATGTATGTTGTTGGCTTTGATTTGAAAGTTCCTTTAATGTATATTTTCAAAGACAAACATTTTTAACGATTAAAAAAAAAAAAGACAACCCCTTCCCTCTGGCACTACCTCTTGTGCAAACAAAAGCAGTGAACTTATTTGTGCAAGAATTCTTTTCTCCCTTCTCAGCCCTACAGCTATTGGCTGCTAAATCTGTGAGAGTTTACTGTTTTCCCCAGGCAGTGAAAGAAAGGTGCTCCTCATTGAGAATGTGTCCTTGATACTTGCTAGTAATGTTAAGGGAGCGGTCATACTTTGAAGAAGACAGGCTTGAATTTGAGTCATGCTTTTGCCACATGCTCGTTCTCTTACATTCACTTGCGTATTAGTAAAATGGTGATTATTGCAGCTCCTTTGAGAGTAGAGTTGTTCAACAAATGGTAGCTAATAAGAGTGATAAAATTAACAGTAACCTTGTCCTGGAGGCTAACAAAAGCTGGCCAAGAACTGGCAGCTCTGTAGTCTGCAAAGCCCTTGCTCCTGGCACCTGAAACTGTCAGTTCTTATTGGTTGTTTTCGTTTTTGTTTCTCATAAAAAAGATAACTGTATTGTCTTTGTGTTTTAGATGCTTGTAATTAAGGTTGGAGGATAAATTTTTTTTTCTAGCCACCAAGAAATCTCAAGCCTTCAGGTGCTTCAGAAACTCTTGACTGAAGGTTTTGTGGAGTTGACATGAGTATTAAGAATGTTGTCGTGAGCACCTGTAGATGTAAATGAGCTCTAGAAAGTATGACAGTTTTTGTAGAATGGGAAGTTCCCAAAGGAAATTTGGTGTGGAAACGTAATGAGGGGAAGGAATGAATATGATTCTGAAAGAAAATAAAAGAGCATGTATATAGGGGGTGGGGAGGTGTGGGTGGGTAGGGATTTGGGTAAAAATGAGAATTAACTTGTGTCATATACTGGTACAAATTCCCCAATGTTATGTGTGATTGTGAGATGTATATAAAATGTACCAATAAAGAATTCAATTTAGGGCCGGAGGATTAGCTCAGTGGTTCCGGCGCCTGCCTCGCAAGCGCAAGGTCCTGAGTTCGATGCCCGGTAACCACATACAATGCTGGGCGTGGAGACACGCCCACCAGCAATCAACACCGCATACCACAATGCCAGGCGTGGTGGCTCACGCCTGTCATCCCAGCACTTGGGAGGCAGAGACAGGAGGATTGCTGAGTTCGCGGCGGCTTGCCTGGGCACCATAGTGAGCTCAGAGCCAGTGAGACCCTGTCTCAAAAAGCAAAAAAAAAAAAAAAAAAAAAACAAAGAATTCAATTTAAAAAAAAAAATGTTGCCAGCCCCTCAAATATAGGGAGGTTGTTTCCTGGTAGGAAAGCTTTTATCATCTCTGTAAAAAACAGGCACTTGCCATTAAATTAGATTCCTTTTTTTCATTTCTCCTAAAATCTGCTGAGTACCTCGCTTGTACTAGGCTCTAGGCTTAGTGAGTTGTATACTCTCAAAGGAGATAATAGGTCAAGTATCTTTTAGCGGAATGTTTGGGACCAGAAGTATTTCAGGGTTTAGAGTTCTACAGATCTTGGAATGTTTGCATAGACTTTACTGGTTGAGCATTCCTAATCATAAAATCTTAAGCACAGTATGTCCCAGAGTACAAAACTTTTGAGTGTCAACATGACATTGAAATAGTTTCAGGTTTTCACTTACTTTGGAATTTGGATTTTTGCATCAAAGGTGCTGTACGTACATTCAGTTAAGAAATCTAAGAGTTGTCGTCTGAGCTGGTTGTTTAAACAAAGATCCTAAAATTTAAAGCTGAACTGTCATGTAAAGTCATCATTCATGACAGGCGACTACTGAGCACTGGAACTGGGACCAGCCTGAATTGAGGTGTGCTTTAAGTATAACACCTACACTGGATCAGAAGGATTAACCTAGAAAAAATATTGTGAAATAGCAGTGTGTGGTTTTGTTTTGTTTTTGTTTTCGGTACTCAGGGCCTTCACACTGAGTGCTGTCCCCAGGTCCTGTATTTTAGATAGGGTCTTGGTAAGCCACCGATTTGTCCAGGCAAGGCCTGAAGTTGTAGTCCTTCCGCCTCGGCCTCCTAGAGGGTGAGGACCAAGTGTGCATCCCCACACCCAGTAAAACCCAGCTTGTTTATATACTGGGTTAAATAAGTTCAAAATTCTGTTTACTTCTTTTAATGTGGTTATTCAAACATTTCAAACTATATATATATATAAAACTTGCTTTATATTTTACTAGACAGTATGGCCTTAGAGTTTCAGCGTTGGGCAAGTTTATTTACCTAGGTAGGAGTTCTATAACTAATGCAAATTTATGGATTGCCTTACTGTGAAAATGACAGGTAATAATTTGTAACAAAAAAGACTGATAGTTCAAATCTTGTTTCAGAAAAAAGTTAAATGAACAGTAAAGGTTTTGAAATAATTTAATTTTAAATGAAAGCCAGAATCTAGCAAAATCTCCTAGAATATCAAGTTTATCCTCCTTTATGACACATTAGAATCCCATTGTTTATAGCTACATTGTCTTTTTCCATTCATCTGTTGATGAGCACATGGGCTGTTGCCAAGATGTATATATGATAAATTGTGCTGTTATTAACATAAGTTGCACGTATCATTGTAATATGATATCTATTTCAGATGGTTATTATTAAGTAAATGGGGCATTTTGAGATCATGATATTAAGTGAAATAAATCAGGCATATAAGCTTAAATATTGCATAGTTTCTCTTACCCAAGGACCCTGAAATGTAAATGAAGTGCAAAATAAAAGATAATAGGAAATTGGGAGACCTTTTTCATTTGGGAAGGGGAAGAAAGTGGAGGGAAAGGAGATGAAAAAGAATTGAAAGGGATGAAGATAGCGCTTTTGCAAAAGGGCAGGGGATCAAGAGATGGAAGGAGTGTGCAGGGAGGGGTGCGGGAGGGGCTGACAAAAGAATTAAGATGTGTTAGTACAGGTACCAGTTTTCCACGACAGCATACACTGCAAATATGTAATAAAAAAAATTTTTTTTGAGACAGGGTCTCGCTTTGTAGTTCAGGCTGGCGCTGAGCTTACTATGTAGCCTAGGCAAACTTCGAACTCAGCAATCCTCCTGTCTCTGCCTCCCGAATACTGGGATTATAGGCGTGAGCCACCACGCCCGGCTTGAAATAAAATTTTAAGAAAAAGAATCCCTTAGCATGTCAGATTTGGAACATTTTGAAAGGGGTAAACTGGGAAAAGGTACCCACTATTAGTCTAAACCAATTTTTTGCCTTAAGCACTTACAGATTGTCTTACAGAAGTGAACTTTGGTCCCCTAAATATTTGTAGAGGCAGGGAAGGTAGGGATAAGATTCATTTAAAATGCTCATCTATCTTTTTTTCTGTGAGTATTAACAGTTTTCTACCCAAGTATGCCTCATTGGGGGGTTGGTTTAACAAAATTAAATTGATTCATCCTCTAATATTTGACTAGACATTGGTCTGAGTTCTCAAAATACAGTAGTGAATGAGGCATGGACTTTTAACATGTTAATGACAGGGTCATGATCCTCTCTTTGCCAGGCGGCTCTGAACCACTGGGAATGTGTTAATAGAGCTACAAGCTTTTAATTTGGAAATAATTTCAAATTTAGAGAAATTACAAAAATAACAGTAGTAGAAAGAACATGGTATACCCTTTGACCTAGATTCACCTATTGCTAACATTTTTCCATTTGCTTTGCTGTTGGATCCTTCTCTATGTGCATTTGTATATTTTTCTAACCTGTTTGAGAGTAAATTACATGCCCTAAAAATTCATTGTCGGGCCAGAGATTTACCTCAGTGGTTCTAGAGCCTGCCTAGGAAGTGCAAGGTCCCTGGTTAAATCAGGGTAACCTTGTACAACAATACCGGGTGTGGTGACTCATGCCCACCAGCATTCAGCACCACATACCACAGTGCCAGGTGTGGTGGTTCATGTTTGTAATTCCAGCACTCCGGAGGCAGAGGCAGGAGGATTGCTGAGTTTGAAGCTTGCCTGGGCTCCATAGTGAGCTCAGGGACAGCCTGAACTACAAAGCAAGACCCTGTCTCAAAAAAAAAAAAATTCATTGTCAAATTCCTAAAGTTGGAAATATTCTTGTATGCAACTACAGCACCATTATCAGTCAGCAAATTGAGTACAACACATTTAACAATGATAGAATGTACCATCCATGGTTCAGTTTTGTCTTTTGATATATTAGTGTCTTTTATAACATTGCCCCATTTGTATAGCATCTCATTCTAGCATCAGGTGTTAAATCTGGTTGTCACGGTTTGTTTTTAGTGTGGGATGTTTTCTAACCTTTGTCTTTTATGAGATCAACATTGTTGGTGTTCTGGTCGCCCGTCCTTTAAAAGCAGAGTATTTCTCATCTTAGGTGTGTCTGTTTGAGTACTTTCAGGTCATATTTTTCTGACTGGAATACACTAGGGCAGTATTCTTTTCCTGGTATCACAGTTGAAGGCCAATGCTGTCCATATAGCTTTTGTTGATGCTCATTTTGATTGACCAGGCTAGGTGGTGTTCATTTAATCCACTAGACTGTAGAGCTAGTTTTTTTTTTTTCCCCTTGTATCTCATAAACTTGAGAGAAGTACTTACAAGACCATGAATATATCCTACTCTTCATCTAAAGTTCCCCTCAATTTAGCATCCAGTGATGGTATCTGCTTGAAGCAAACTATACTGTGACAGCTACAGAATTAATTTTCCAGCTGTAACACACCCTGCATGTTTACCATTTGGATTCTTCTGTAGCCAAAGACCTTCCCTCTTCCTTCTGTGCAAGTGTGTGTCATTGATACGGACTTAGGGATTCTTCTTTGCTATAAACTTATAGTTCATCACTGTCTTTTATTATTTTAGTATTCAGATGTCATAGGTTTAGCCACTAGTAGTCAATTCAAGCTGACTTTTTTGGGCCTTATTACGTCCTCCCATTACTTTTTGAGTACTTCTTCACCCTGACATAACACATTTTGCGGGAAGCTGAAATTTTATGTGAGATCTTCAAGTATGCGTGTTTCAGTTTGGAATTCTTAGTGCTTTGGTGAGGGTAAGCATAGCCTGTGGTAGTGGCGTAGTGGATGGGGGTGTAAAGGGAGCCTTCTTGGAGATTATGCCACCACTCCTGACATGTACAGAGTCAGTAGAATGTGGTGGGAGGAAGGAAAGAATCGCTGGCAGATGTAGCGGCACAGGACCACTCATGGCTCTGTTTGGTTGGATTATAGGGTGAAGGGGGTAGGATCAAATTTGCATCTTTAAAAAAGTACTGTGGCTTATGGTGTGGAGAAAGGCAAAGGCCAGAGGTAGGAAGAACAGTAGGAAGTTGGTTCTATAATGTTTGTGAAAACAGTGTTCAGAGATGTCCTGAATAATAGTAGTTAATCCTTCTTGACTTCATTTGCCATTTATGTTTTGTTATAGCTTTATTGCTTCTGTCTTTCGGCTGAAGCTTCTGAGGTGTAAGGGTTGGATATCTTTTCTTGATACTAGTAACTGGCAGAACCAGGGTACAAGCTAAGTAGATTTGGTCTACCTGATTTCAGTATTCAGTTGGTTTTATGAGATTTAAGTCAAGGATGACATTTTAGTTTCTAATTCTGTTAACTAAGTGTATAATCGTAATGTTCATGGAGCGAACAGAAAAGAGGAAGGGGTTGTGCTGAGATAAATGACTTTTGGGACGTACTGACTTGAATCTTTGGACATAACAAGATGTGGCTGTGCATTAGACAGTTGACTTTGTGTGTCTGGAATCTGAGAACACAATGCTGTTGAAATCTTAGTAGATGTGATCCTGGGCAGAAGGATGCAGAATGAGATGAGGAATAATTTTAGGATAAATACAAGGGGAAAGCCAACATTAAAATGACTAAAAAGGTGAGAAGAAAGCTCATCACAGGCTATTGTGATGTTAACAAAAGAAGCAACATTGCAAAAAGAAAGAGCAAGCGGTAGTGTCAGATGTTAAGCAGTTATATTGTCAATTAAAATATAAACCAGAGCCGGGCGTGGTGGCTCACGCCTGTCGTCCCAGCACTCGGGAGGCAGAGGCAGGAGGATCGCTGAGTTCGAGGCTTGCCTGGGCTCCCTAGTGAGCTCAGAGCCAGCCTGAACTACAAAGCGAGACCCTGTCTCAAAAAAAAAAAAAAAAAAAAAAAAAAAAATATATATATATATATATATATATACCAGAAAATTCAGTGTTTTCCTTAAACAGTTTTTACTTTTAAAACATTCAGGGCCAGGGATGTAGCTCAGTGGTTCCAGCTCCTGCCTAACAATGGTCCCTGGTTCCATCCCGGTAACCACATACTGCAGTATCAGGCGTGGTGACTCACACCCACCAGCCATCAATACTACATATCACAGTGCCTGGCATGGTGGCTCACGCCTGTAATCCCAGCATTTGGGAGGTAGAGGCAGGAGGATTGCTGAGTTCGAGGTTTGCCTGGGCTGCATAGTGAGCTCAGGGCCAGCCTGAACTACAAAGCGAGACCCTATCTCAAAAAAAAAAAAAAATGTGTGTAGTTCTCTAAGTTCCAACAGGTAATGACACGATTTAAAGTCTTCAAGCCTGTCTGCAAGAAAGAAGATTTGGTGTAGAGTGAGCCTTTCAGTGTGGTTTAAACATGTATCATGTAGGTATTGTTTCCATATGGGTTATGAAGATGCAGGTTCTCCCTTCATATGTTTTAATATATTTGACCACCTAGGGAATGAACACTGTAAGAGTCTTGAGACTATGTGGTATATACTGTCTTTTTCTACTTCAGAAATACAAGTACAGATTAAGAAATGGGTTGGTTTGTTGACCCTTGGTGCATTATTCTTGTAGCAGTTAACCTGTTTATATAGGTGCTGAGTAGTGCCAGGGGGACTAGGGATTAGTACCATCTACTCAAATTACACCCCTAAATGTTGCCATCCTAGTGCATATGCCAGTTGCACCAGAACTAGGTGAAGCCTAACATGCCAAGTCTGGCTAATCATGAGCCAGCCCTCAGCATCATTTTTGAAAACCATGATTGTTACATTTTTGTTGTGGGTTTCCTTAGACTTTCACTTCAAACTTTTTTACTTCAAAGAACAGGGAAAATGGGAGGTAGACAGGGTAAGTGTGCTTTGTGGTGTTACTGTGACTTTTCAGTGTTCTTCACATCAAAATGATGATTGTGCTTTTGAGGAGTGATGGTGGTCCTGGGGTAGTGATGGCGAAGCTTTCATACACTGAGGGCCCAAGCTGCAACCCCAAACCCACCTTTTCATCGCGAAGCACCCAACACTGCGATGAAACCTGAACACTGAGGTTCTAGTTTTAAGTAGACAACTGTTATCTGATGCTCGGCTGTTGGGCTGAGTTGGCTCATGTGCTCCTGCCGCCACTGCCCTAGGGAAAGGGTGAGTGATGACACATAAATGGGGTTTCTCTAGGCTAGAAAAGTATGGTCACTCGGTAATACTCTGTACTTTTGATCTGCTAATTTTTTTCTTGCACTGGAATGAAACTAAAAAGTTTTGTTTTTGTTTTGAGGTCACTCATTGGTATATTTTATCAGAAGAATCTTTGGCCAAGTTGAATTTGTCAGTTTATCCTTGTGATTAGGTGTACTTAAGTTTCATGATTTTAATATATGGATCATATCTGCTTGAATAAAGTAAAATATGTAATAAGATTAACCATACTTTTTTTTCCTTATGTAGAGATGACTATGGTATGGGAAGATCATTTTTGGAAGGCCAGTTAACATCCTTTTTCTAAGAGAAAACTGACCACCATTTGCTCTGGCATGGCGCAGAGCAGTCCACAGCTTGATATTCAGGTTCTCCATGATCTCCGGCAGCGCTTCCCTGAAATTCCCGAGGGTGTGGTGTCTCAGTGCATGTTACAGGTAACTGTCCTCTTGTTGATGGAGACACACCTTTTCTTCTTAGCGTTGGCTTTGTGTTGTGGTGATGAAACCTCAGTTGCAATTTCACATGTGGGGCACGTTCACAGCAGGATTTCCCAGCCTTGGGACTGTTGAAATGTACAACTGGATAATTGGCTGTGGTTGGGGTCTGCTTTGTGTGTGCTGCAGTGTCTGGCAACTTTTCTGGCCTCAACCTATTACACACCAGGAGCACCTTCATTGTCACAACCCCCCCCCCCAGGCATGTAGCAAAAGAAAAATACCATCCTTGTGTATCACTCTCCTATGATGGGGATTTTGGGGGGTACTACCACCAGTTTCCAAATACTTACAGTCAAAGTCAGTTTTGATCTTTGAAGTGCTGAGGCTTGAACCCAGGGCCTCCTGTGTATGATCCAAGAACTCTACTGCTGAGTTGTATTCCCAGCCACTAGAGTTGAATTTTGAATCTAAACATCATGTTAATTTCCTCAGGAGCTACACACTTTTGATCCTACTTTAAAAGTCTATAGCTATTTACTACCTTTTTCTTTTTTACTGTTTTCTAATTAATTCTTATTAATATCTGATTTTAAGTGTAAGCCTACTTTCTTTTTTTTGACACTGGATCTCGCTTTGTAATTCAGGCTGGCCTTGAGCTCACTGTGGGGCCCAGGCAAGCCTTGTAGTCACAGCAATCCTCCTATCTCCACCTCCCGAGTGCTGGGATTACAGGCATGAGCCACCACTAGCTTTGTGGTGTGTGGTACTGATTGCTGGTGGGCATGAGCCACCACGCCCGGTATTGTTGTATGTGGTTACCAGAGGTTGAACTCGGGACCTTGTACTTGCTAGTCAGAACCACTGACCTAAATCCCCAGCCCACTTTTTTGTTCAAAATATTCTCATTGTCTTTTTTTTATTGGTACATTTTATTGGTACATTATATATACACATCACACTCCACATTGAGAATTTATACCACTATATGACACAACTTAATTCTCACTTTTTCCCCCTCCCCACCCCTTCTTTTATACTGAAATAAATCATTGACTTGTGAAATAGAATGCATCTTCCCATCCACGGGGCAATAGAGACAGTCCCACTGTTCCGTTACGTTTTGTGTCATCCTTCACAGAATCCGAATTCATGTTCATAGTAATTTACTGCAGTGTGAGCAGCAGAAGGTATAACCTAACCCTATACTTTGGGCAAGTTAATCACAGAGACTCAGAGAAAAATGATGGTATCAGAATGACTCCCTTTGTTTGTAAAGCCGGTGTCTACTGGTAATCTCATTACTGCTTGTCTGTATGTTCCTAGTCTGAATGGCCTCTGGAGCCCAAGTACGGCTCACTAGAGCGAAACCACGCAGCAGTGCGTCTCCCAGTTGGAACCACTTCTAGCAATCACTTTCCTCACTTACCCTAGGGTTCCACCTAGCTCTGATCTTACTTTATTTGCTTTTTGATTACCTGCTTTTTCCATCAGCACTCCGACTGAAGGAATGGGACTTTAAATTCAGCCCTGTGAACGTTAGTTGATACTTACATTATTCCACCATTCACTGTCTTCTCCCTCTGAGATTAGTATACTGTTTAAAGGTTTACCACCTGTTAGCTCTAGTTTCTTTGTTCACATTAAAATATAGGAGATGTAGTAGTTTGTATTTACAACAGGCACTAAAGCCCTTCTGTGGTCTATCATCCCTTAATTTAAATTTAGGGATACTTTTTTTTCTTTTTGTTTTTTTGTTTTTGAGACAGGGTCTCACTTTGTAGTTCAGGCTTGCCCTGAGCTCACTATGTAGCCCTGGCAAGCCTGGAACTCAGCAATCCTCCTGCCTCTGCCTCCCGAGTGCTGGGATTACAGGGGTGAGCCACCACGCCCAGCACTGTGGTATGTGGTATTGATTGTTGGTGGGCGTGAGTCTCCACGCCCAGCATTGTATGTGGTTACCAGGATCAAACTCAGGACCTTGCGCTTGCAAGGCAGGCGCCGGAACCACTGAGCTAAATCTCCAGTCCTAGGGGTACTTTTTTAAGAAGTATGATGCTTTTATCCCCTCAGTCCTTATAAGATTGATCATATATGTCATTTTAGAAATTCTGACCTCTTAAACAGTTTTGGTTCCTTTAGCCATTTATTCTTGACATTTTTAAATCCGCTTTAGCAAGTCAGGTACAACATTTCATTTTATTCTCATGGTCTTTTTATGATACTTTTGTGAAAGTAATACTTAGATATTCTGAATTTGTCATTTTAAAATTTTCCTCGTAGAAAACTTTACTTGTCACTATAGACATGCATTGGAAAAGGATGACGAATCAATTTTTTTTCATTTTCAAGGTGGATCCTTTTTGAGACAGTACTAATTAGGCTCCCTGAGTTTCATGTATAAATCAGGAAATGTCAATAAAATTATCAAATAGTAAAGTGTCTTGTCCCCTAACTCATAGGTTTGTAAACAATTTGAAGATAACCTTAATTTTTCATATTTTCCCTCAAATATTTACCAGTAACAAATTCTAATTGGTAATCAACTTGATTTCTTTCAAATGTACTTTTTAAAGTTAATTTTTATCTTTATTCATACATTGTATATACACATCATGATCTCACTCTATTGGGAATTTGTACCAGTACATGACACAGTTTTTTATTTTTTCTTATTCCCCTACCCACCCCATAACCCCCCACCCCCTAAATACATAAGCTTTGTTTCCTTTTTTATTACTATCACATTTTTCCTTTACCCCCCATTACTCAGTCCTCCACATTTCCCTTTGAATATTTTGTATTTCACAGTATCCATCATACATTCTAGAACTCATTAACAACATTTTCTCATACCAGAGAACAGATATGATATTTACACATGTACTTTTAATATTTCTCCCTTCCTCACATGATTCTTTTAGTCAGAATAAGAAAGTCAAACTTGGCTGGAGATTTAGCTCAGTGGTTCCAGCGACTGCCTAGCAAGCTCAAGGTCCCTAGTTCCATACCCGGTACCACATACAAGGCATGGTGACTAACGCCCACCAGCAATCTGTACCACATACCACAGTGTCCAGCCTGGTGCCTCACACCTGCAGTCCCAGCACTCGGGAGGCAGAGGCAGGAGGATTGCTGAGTTCGAGGCTTGCCTGGGCTCCATAGTGAGCTCAGGGCCAGCCTGAACTACAAAGCGAGACCCTGTCTCAAAAAAAAAAAAAAAAAAAGGAAAAGAGAAGTCAAGCCTTTGAATTCTAATTATTTCCTTCTTAAACTTCAACTAATACTTTTTATATTAAAGGTGTTTTAATATAAAAAGGTTTCAAGAAAATAAAAATCAACTATGGAGTTTCAATAAAGCCAATTCTTTAAATATCCAAGAATATATTTTGCAAGGATTCACTTGACAAGAATCTTTTTTAATCAGTATATGACACAATTTAATTCATTTTTCCCAGAAACTTATAAATTATTTCAAAGACAGTAAGCAGTCTCTAATAAAATAGGTCAGAATTTTGTAATTTAATGGAAAACCACCTTGTATCTTAAAATTTTAAAATGAATAATTTATTTGATTACTGTCAAGGAACTTCAAAAATGTCAGTTTGCTATTACTGCCATTGTGTACATAACTAAAAAAATTCAGATCTTTCAATGATTTTGAAGGTCCACTGACTTACCTTTCAGCAGGTAAACTTTTGAGACTATTGGAGTCAGAATGAATTTCATTAAAACAGTCATGACCCTTAACTCCAGAAAAATTATGGAGCCATAGTTCAAAATGTACAGTTGGTTTTTAATGACTTATTTTGCTTAAATCTTTCATAACAGTACAAGTTTCAGTTATTTAGAGAAAACTTAGGTAAAAGAAAAGTGAAGGCTACTTTAGAATTCATATGGTTTAACATTTCTATAATTTTATTATAGTTTTTTTGTCCTGTGGTGGTTTTGGTGCTTTTTGAAAGCTAAAGCATGCTTATTTTCATGTTTATCAGTATAATGATTAATGATGGCTGTTACTTATATATTGCAGCAATTGTGGTGAATCCAAGATTAGCCCAACATTTTAATTTGTTGAGATGCCACAAGTATAAATGAGTCCTGGATTTGGAGTCAGAAAACTTGGGGTTGAGTCACAATGTTCATTAGTAGGTACTTTACATTTCCGTAGCAGTAGCAGTAGTGGTAGTACTAGTAATGAGCTAAATAGAGTGTACAAAATAATGTGAATTCCCTGGGATCCCTTTTTCAGGATAAGATAACTGTGAGTTTTTCTGTGGTTAAAATTACTACCCTCTTCGTGTACTATGATAGTAGTATTTGCATAACACTCTGGCAAAGCCTAACTTCCACTTTGAATATTGGTTAATTTTACCATTTTTCTCTCCTAGAATAACAATAATCTTGAAGCCTGTTGCCGAGCCCTGTCCCAGGAGAGTAGCAAATACTTATATATGGAATACCACAGCCCAGATGACAATAGGATGAATAGAAATCGCCTTCTGCATATTAACCTGGGTATCCATTCTCCTGGTAGCTACCACCCAGGAGATGGAGCTCAACTGAATGGTGGTCGAACCCTGGTTCATAGCTCAAGTGATGGACATATTGACCCACAGCATACAGCAGGTAAACAGCTGATATGTTTAGTTCAGGAACCACACTCAGCTCCAGCTGTTGTGGCTGCTACTCCCAGTTACAATCCATTTTTTATGAATGAACAGAACCGAAGTGCAGCTACTCCACCTTCGCAGCCACCTCAGCAGCCATCTTCCATGCAAACAGGAATGACTCCATCTGCTATGCAAGGGCCTTCACCACCGCCGCCGCCACCTCCTTCATACATGCACATACCTCGGTATAGTACAAATCCAATTACTGTTACAGTATCCCAAAACCTCCCTTCTGGACAGACTGTACCAAGAGCTTTACAGATTCTTCCACAAATTCCAAGCAATCTCTATGGGTCACCTGGTTCTATTTATATTAGACAGACATCTCAGAGTTCATCAGGAAGACAGACTCCTCAGAGCACGCCATGGCAGTCCTCACCACAGGGCCCAGTGCCTCATTACAACCAACGTCCTTTACCTGTTTATCCACACCAACAGAACTATCAGCCTTCGCAGTATTCTCCAAAACAGCAGCAGATCCCTCAGTCTGCTTACCATTCACCACCTCCTTCACAGTGTCCCTCTCCCTTCAGCTCTCCACAGCATCAAGTACAGCCTTCGCAGTTGGGCCATCCAAGTTCCCATGTGTTTATGCCACCTAGTCCTTCCACTACTCCACCCCATCTGTATCAGCAAGGACCTCCTAGCTATCAGAAACAGGGAAGTCACTCAGTAGCCTATCTCCCATATGCAGCATCTAGCTTACCCAAAGGTTCCATGAAGAAGATAGAAATTACAGTGGAACCTTCTCAGAGACCTGGGACAGCAATTACCAGGAGTCCTTCACCCATCAGTAATCAGCCGTCTCCACGGAATCAGCACTCACTGTATACAGCTACCACACCACCTTCAAGTTCCCCTTCAAGAGGGTTATCTAGTCAACCAAAACCCCCATTTAGTGTTAATCCCGTGTACATCACATATACACAGCCAACTGGACCTTCATGTGCTCCATCGCCATCTCCTCGAGGGATACCAAACCCAACTACAGTTTTTAAGATTACTGTAGGCCGAGCAACGACTGAAAATCTTTTAAATTTAGTGGACCAAGAAGAGCGTTCTGCAGCACCAGAACCTATTCAGCCTATTTCAGTGATACCAGGCTCTGTGGGAGAAAAGGGGACCCACAAGTACCAGAGGAGTTCTAGTTCTGGATCAGATGACTATGCCTATACACAAGGTAAATTTTAATTCTTTTATGAAATACAGTCTTTGTGGCAAAGTGCGATCTTTCAAAAATACTTCGTTAGCTATTTAGTGTTTATTAAATGTTGGGTAGTACCGAATACTGTTAAGGGTAAGTGCTTCAGAGTTATGTGCAGACTGTAAAATGTGAAAGTGTAGGCATAGTAACTGTGACCTAGTAATTTTTTTTTAGGGGGCACATGGGGGAAATATAGATAAGTGGATATTGAACATATACAGTACAGAGTAGAAAAAGGTTCATACAGGATGCTTTAGAATTTATCAAATGAAAAGAATTAAAATCTTGTAATAAGGATGACCTGAAAGGCATACAAATCAAGAAGTGGAATTAGTAGCTAAGTGTGTTGGTGCGTGTTTATACTCTCAACCGCTTGGGAGGCTGAGACAGGAGGATTGCCAAGTACAAGGCAAGCCTGTCTTGAAATAAAAAGAAGGGGGTATGTACAGCAACACTCCTTGGGTTCCATCTCTATTACCACAACCACCACCAAAAAAATGGAAGTGTTAAAGAAGAATACTGTTGGATCAGCTAATAGTAGACAAAATATAGAAGTGAATACAGATATTTAAGTCTGTTGAGATTATTTCAACATATCTGAGAACTTAGTATTCTTACAGTATACAGAGGTATTGTACTGATAGTGAGCCTTTTAAGACAGAATTGTAGGAAAACTGGGGGATGTCCAGGTGATGTCACTTTTGGTAGCAGTTAAGAGCTAAATTAAAGCAACTGTGGAGGCAGAATAGCATTAGATGGTAGACGCCAGCACTGAAGTTTGACAGATCTTTTAACATTAGCAATGCATATAGAAATGTTCCAGTCATTTGCTCAGTGTCATTCTCTGCCATGACTTTATCTGTAATGCTATAGCCTTGCTGTTACATCAGCGAGCAAGGATGGAGAGGTTAGCAAAGCAGTTGAAACTTGAGAAAGAGGAGCTAGAGCGGTTGAAGGCCGAAGTTAATGGCATGGAGCACGACCTGATGCAGAGACGGCTCCGAAGAGTCAGCTGCACCACAGCAATCCCCACGGTAAGTTGGGACGTGTTGACACATGCTGGGGACATTGGCTGTCTAGGCCATTTGTTTTCTTCTAGAATCTCTTTCTACCAGAGTTTTCTGCTACTTTTAAAACAGTGAGTGTAAGACTTTGGTCTGCAGTAGTTTTTGTCCAAATTTTGTGCGGCTTCATTGGCTTAGAAATTCAAAGAATAACTATTAAAATAGTCCAAAGTTCACTCTGGCCAAAAGTTTTCCATGTTTCATTTATTGTTTTCCCACATTTACTTTTCTCAGTACTTTAATTTAAATGAAGTACATGAGTTTGGGGAATGTGTTTTTTAAGGCAGAGCAGTTTCATTAATTAATTGTAGAAACTGAGGTGAAGGCCCTAAAGGGGACTTTTACTGAACATTTCAAAACATATCTTCTAAAATCTTGGAATTTCACAAGCTTATGATCTAGCCTGTCATTTCAGCATTCATGTACTCAACAAGCATTTTCTGCATGTGTTTGGTGCATATGTGCCAGTGGGAAAAATAGAGACAGCAACAGATAATTATGACACAGTGTGGTAAGTGCTGCATAGGCTTGTGCGTAATGAGAGAACTCACACATCAAGTGGTTGCTGAATATAGTCAATGTATTTTTCTGCTCCTTCATATGATCCTCCTGAAATGCCCTCGTAAAGCTCTGAGTGTGTAAATCCTGTCGTTCTTCATGGCCCACTTGACCTCTGCTTTCCCCATGGAGCTTACCCTGTGTGAGGTCACAGGTCTAGAGAAGTATATTCCAGGCCTCTTGTGGTCAGCATGACTACAGCTTTAACTGAGATATCTGGCTTCAGAGGGATCTGTGAATTCCCTGAAATTATATTGTTTGGTATGTGTGATGATAAGAAAGGGTGAGGAACCACTGCCTTTCCTCAGCGATAGTACTGTATAGGTAGAGAGGAAAGCGCAAGGGAACATGAAGTGATAAAGGTTTAAGGCACATCAGGGACTGATGTTCTGGAGATCCCTTGCCTTGAATGGGAGATTTCTGAGGAGCTTAATGCCCATAGAGAAGTGGGGTTTGGACCTTGAACACTAGCTAGATGGTAACCTTATTTTGCTGCTCACAGGGAGCCCGGGAGACTTTTGAGGAAGAATTTAAGAATCAGACATTCTTTAAACTGAGCAATGTAGTCAGTGTTAGGACAATTTTAATCCAGTTTAGCATTTGGGAAATTGCAAAGCTATGTTTACCTAAAAATGATGTTACTATACAACAAATGTCTGCCTTATTATTTTTCCCATTTAACATCTGAATTGAGGATAATATTGAATTAGAGCCCAAATGGGAGTCCACTTAGGGTGGTTGGGTACTTTATGAACCTTTGGGTAGCTGAAGAGCATGGATTTTTTTTTTTTAAGCATAGAAGTCATTTTCTTTGCAGTAATTCTGGAAGCTTGTCGTAGCGACTACTTAGCTTCATGATATCCTTAATAAAATCCTTTTGATTTTCAATTGGAAGTAGAAAAGTGTCTTAATGAGTCGACTTTAGGAAGGAAAAAGGAATTGGTGAAACTATATTTTTAACTGCGTATTATAGAGAATTCCACAGACAGAAAGTAGGTAGACTAATATATAATGAACCCTATACAACTGTCTCCTAGCTTCAGAAATGGGTAGTAGATAAGAAGTTTAGGTTTGATGGCTTCGTGTTTTTTCTGCCAGACCTATGGTGAAGTAGAGGAGAGTTGAGAGTACGTAGCTAAGGGACAAGTGTCAATGGGGTTAAGACACTGAGCGAGGTGTGAATTTAAATGCTACTTCTATTTGTGTCACTCATATCCTTGTAAGTTACATTCGCTATCCTTATTTTCTACTCTACTGTGTGTGGTAAAGTACATAGGATAAGTAATTTACATGGCACTTAACCACAGTAACTGTTCTTATTATATACACAGTTCGAGGCATTTTGTAAAGCTTTGATTTCTTTTTAACTTTTGGGAAATGCATGGCATCAGTGTCTACATATTAATCAAGAAGTCATTGTTAGAGTCCACGTTTTGTTCATTGGGATATTTGAAGAATTGTGGCAATGAAAAACTGTCTTGGAGTCACAATTTTGGACCACACTGGTTATATTTGACTTCTCTGCGTTTGATTTTCCCTATGTATAAAGGAGGATAAGTACATTTCAATGATCCTGTCCGTGTAACATGACAATGTTGTGAGCTTCATGTAGGGGAGGTGCTCACAGATGGCTGTCTTGAGGGATGTGCAGAAGAGAATCGATGTTCTTGCTAATACGTTTTCAAATGAATTAAAATTTATCAAGCAGTATGTAAATTGTTATTTTAAAAATACATAAATAAGTGCTTCCCTCATGAAACTGGCATGCACATTAGTGCAGATGCAGAAACTTCAAGTAGAAAGAAGTACAAGATGAGTGATACCATATTTTTTTAAATCTGCTGTGTACTGAGCATTCTATTAAGTGTTACCCTGCTAAAAGGTCACGATGTAAGCACTTGCAGAGTTTGGGGATTGAAATTTTAGACCTCTTGCTAATAAGGTCCAAAAATGAGATAATTTTACGAAGGCACCAAAGAACACCAGTGGTCTCCACTGTCTCTGAGACAGCTGACACAGCTGACTCAAGGTATTTCTGCTACATTTTGAAAAGAGCATAGAATTTTTCATTTTGAAATGTTAGATACAAACATCTCAGATATGGCAAATCTTTAATCCTTTCCTCTGTGAAAAGACTTGTACTTTTAACAAAATGGAAGTAACTTTTGAGAAATAGCTCCCCACCTGCATTTGAAAAAGGACATTGAAATCTTACAGATGAACCATGAGTTCCACTGGATTTGCTTTCTTTGGAAATACACCTTTCGAAAGGACTTTTTGTTATAAACAAAGATGTAGTAGCTTATCGTCTATTAAGTATAGTTATGTATTTTTATACATAAGTTACAAAGCTTCACTGTTCTGAGTCTCATGGCTGAAATACCTCTCTTCCTAAACCCTAAAATACATTGCAATGACTAGCACCTTCATGTACTTGACTTTGGCACAAAAAAATGGATTGTTCTACATGTTTTTGGGATGATTGCATCACTTTTTGGGTACCTTAAGTTAAATGCTTTAATATAAATAAATGCTCAACTATGTATTGCCTGGTAAGCAAGGTGTTAAGTATTTTATATATTAATATCAGTCTGCCCTCAGAAATAAATGAGAAGAGAAAGGCAATTCCTAATATATATTTCCAAGTGATTTTGTTTGTTTTTGTCCCTCTAGCATTCCAAAGGGCTGTGGCTCATATTAATAAGCATTTTATATCACTTATTTAAAATTTTTGATCCCTCTTAATGGGCATTCCTAGTTATTCTGGTAATACTTCCTGACAGCATTTTAATTATCCATTGTGCTCATTTTTCACTATTCACATCGTTGAAACAGAGTAGGACTTTCTTTTGTCTTCCTATAATAGCAACTAGGATTTTTTTATACAGTTGAAAGCACCCTATTAATATAGCTCCAGAGTCTAAACATATTTTTTAACTGTCCATATGTGTAAACAGGAAATTAAGGATGGCCTGGGAAGTAAATGATTTCAGAAAACCTTACCTGAAGATGAGGACCCTGCATTTCAGTGGCTCATATGTGTTGCTGTAAAGGTTGAGGCAGGAGAAGTTCATTTATTCCTGACATTTTCATTTACTAAATTAATTGCTTCCTTAAATCAAAATATGTCAAAAAGAACTGTTGATAGAGGAATAAGAGAATCCTGATAAACTCAGTGCCTGGTGCTAAGTAAGCACTAATTAAAATTAGTATGGTTGTAGTTGTTACCAGGCAAGACTCAAATCATGAAAATTGCTTAAAGGCTTGGTTCTGAAAATTTCCCTTACCATGAATCCTTAGAAGTATTCAGTGCTCTCTGATTCCAATTTTAGTTTCTTGTGTGACAGAACATAGTCTAGTATTGTGGCCTGCCACTAGAGGCAGCTTTTGTTTATATATGGCCATTCTGATGTACCTACCCCATTGTACATGACTGTTCCTTTCAAAACATACAAGTAGGACTGACTTCTTAAACATTCCCTCTTATGGACTAGGCCTTATTCTTGGTTATAGCTAATCAGAACAATTAACATGATACATAGTTCTTAAATGTTGGGCTTGATAATGACTTTCCCACAATTGCTATTTTGGGTCCTTTCTTACTAGCCTGAGGAAATGACAAGATTGAGAAGCATGAACAGACAACTCCAGATAAATGTTGACTGTACACTGAAAGAAGTTGACCTCCTTCAATCTAGAGGTATAGACTCGATTATTTGGTAAACCATAAGTAATAGTGTATTTTAAGCTGCTTAATAGCGATAATGGTGGTTTTATAGATTTAAGAGAGTTTTTATTTGTTATAAGATTACAATCCTGGATCAGATTTGGGAGATCAAAAATATAGTTTTTTTTCTGGCAGTGTCATCATTAAGTTTCTGTCCATCACTTAGAGTGGCCTGTGTTACATTGCTTTTATCCTTTAGTTGTTTACTGTGAATTTTTTGTAAATCGGACACTTTGATTCTGAAACAGTTTATATTATATGATAGTCAACTAAAATACTTAAGAAGACAGTAGGTAAGGATGGCAGTTCAGAAAATGAGGTTTCTCAGATTCAGGCCTTCAGGTCTCTCAGAGCAATATACTATAGTAGTATACTATAGTAGAAGCTCTCTTATCTTTCACTTACCCAGCTCACCAAGTCAGAGATGGCCTTCATTTCCTGTGGAAACATAAAGACCAATGTCCGAAGCTGTTGCACCCTCTTGACCAGTAAGGCCACCTCTCAGAATGCCCTTGTACTGTTGCTGGAATTGTCTGCTTGTCGAGTGGGTTCTGTCCCTTTTTATGTTACTTACTTGATTTTTGCCATTAATGACTTGACATGAATTCAGGAGAAAATTTCTGTTTAAAAAAGAAAGGCAGGGGCCAAGGATTTAGCTTAGCTATTCCGGCGTCAGCCTAGCAAGCACAAGATCCTGATTTTGATCTCTGGTAACCATATGCACCAATACCAGGTGTGGTAGCTCATGCTTGTAATTCTAGCACTTGAGAGGCAGAGGCAGGAGGATTGCTGAGTTCCAGGCTTACCTGGGCTACATAGTGAGCTCAGGGCCAGCCTGAACTACAGAGTGAGACACTGTCTGAAAAAAAAAAAAAAAAGGCAAGTATACTAAAAGGCACTATGAATTAGGTATGGATGAAAACAAGTGAAAGTTGAGAAGATCATAAAAATCTAAAAGGAAAAGCATGTCCTAATATGTTATTTCCAAGTTATTTTTTTTTTAGTTGATTTTATGCCTCTAGCCTTCGAAGGGGTTGGAGCTGTTATTATTAGGTAAGAGCAAATCGGGTCCTCCTGCCTGTGTGAAGAAAAGTTTTAATGAAACAATAGCTGGGCCCATTCATTTACATGAGTGTAGCTACTCTTGTGCTTCAAGGGCACCATTGTATTCTTGCAGCAGGGATTGTATTACAGATCCACAAAGTCTGAAATATTTATGATCTGGCCCTTGACAAGTAGAGTTCGCTGACCTCTGCTTTAGGTCACCATAGGCATGGGTGTGTAAGACAATAATGGACTTTTACTCAAAGAAAAGTGGACAAAACAGTAAGAGACCTTAACATTGGTGTGGTTTTTCTTATGTCTGCATTTTTAATCAGCCCCTTTACTATTCTTAATTACAGCAGTAATGAGAGCTCATAATACAATATCTCATTGCCACTTTTAGGCTAGATGAGGTGAGCCAAGGAGATACAGAACTGTCTGAAAACAAAACTTTGAACGTGCAGGTAGTCTTAGTTATTTTCAGAAGCTTAGTCACTGCCCAGCCTACTAGCTTTAAGTAGTGAAAGAATTACTATACCTAATGTGAGGGTTATATAAACTATTGCTACTATATTACAGAAGATTGCATCAATTTTTTTTTTCTTTGCTTGCATGGTCTTTGAAGCAAAACAGGAGACACTAATCAAACATTTGGTTAAGATATTTATAGTAAGCCTTAAGGGATCTAGAAATTACAACATCAGCTATAACTTAATTGAAGAAATAGATAATGCAGCATCTTAAAAAATAAACTATCGGGCGGGTGATTTAGCTCAGTGGTTCTAGTGCCTGCCTCTCAAACCCAAGGCCCTGAGTTTGATTCCTGAAACCACATACAATGCTGGGCATGGTGACTCACGCCCACCAGCCATCAGTACCACATACCACAGTGCTGGGCGTGGTGGCTTCCGCCTGTAATCCCAGCACTCAGGACGCAGAGACAGGATTGCTGAGTTTGAGGCTTGCCTGGGCTACATAGTGAACTCAGGGCCAGCCTGAACTACAAAGCGAGACCCTGTCTCAAAAAAAAAAAAAAAAAAAAAAAAAACTATGAACTAGCATTATGACTTACATGAGTTATCACAGAAATTGTTTTCAGAAAATTCTCTTCATAAAACATCTGTAAGTTCAAATAGCTGTGTTTTGAGTCTGCACTAATGACCTTACAATGAATTTTTTCAATACTGAAGCATTTTATGTACTACTTTATACTAAATTCTACTTCTCTATACTCCAGAAATCTTTCTCCACTGAGTTTCCACCCTAACCTTTATTGGGGGTGCAGCATTTAGACTTAGATGAAAAGCAGCTTAATTGTTGGTGCTGTACAACATCCTCTAAGCACAGGCCCAGTTGAAAGCTTTGCTAGAATTGGGTAGAATAAGCGGGACATGGAGGCAGATTCAGAGTAGTGAAGATAGGACCAGCACTGAATCACAGCAGGAGACACTGCTGAAATACAGACCCTAGATCAGGGGTAAACCTTTTAAGAGGGGGTGATAATTTTGTAGCTGAATAGCATTTTCAGGGACATCCCATCCCATGTATTCTGGAATTAGAAAGATGTCTTTTGTCATTGGCAAGTCTGTAAACTTCATTTAACATGGAATTTAAGATTCTCCTTTTTCTTGAAAATAGGAATTCATGAACTACTGATATTTCACATTTATCCAGGTTGCTTAGATATCTCAAAATATAACTTGGTTAATCTTATATACTGGGCTTCTTCCATAGGTGAATTTATAATGGATTAAATTTTAAGGTAAATTAGAAAAGGGAGCTTTCACTGTTTTGTTTCTCTTCTTATATATAAGCAGAAAGAAACAGTTCAGCTATTCTGTCATTTCTCATCCTTTACCTCTTCAAATGGCCCATATGCTTAATCTTGCCTACAATTAGAACTATTCCTTCAAGTATTGAATTGTAGATTAACATGGTGTGGTTTTTCTTTTTTCTTTTAATGATAAAGAAAGCACTTCCATTTGGAGAAGGATTAGGATAATAGGTTTGAAACCCTGGAAAACATTTCTTTTCTTATATGTATTTTCTTTTTTTAGGAAACTTTGATCCAAAAGCTATGAATAATTTTTATGACAACATAGAACCTGGCCCAATTGTACCACCGAAACCATCTAAAAAAGGTGAGTAGAGACATCCTCCAAACCGAATTATATAAAATTCTCTGATACCTCACATAAATATTTGAAGGATACTTAGATGTTCATTAACTTATTAACATAAAGTTATCTTAAAGTTATCATATGTTATTTTGGTCATACAAAATGTCTCCAAACTAATTTAGAAAACTAAAATTAATAACTCATAGAATTACTGTCAGATAATTCTATGGGATATAAATTTATTGAAAACTGCATTATATATTTAACATGAGTTTACTTAGCACTGTTAAAATTGGTTCTTACATGACAGCGTGAATGTTGACGGTCTGATACTAGAATTGAAAATTAGATCTGTGGTAGATTACACAAAGACTCTTAACAATAAGATAGAGACTCATGATTTTTGTCCTTGATGAGAAAACACCCAACAGATTTGGAAGAGTGTTTTTTGGGTTTTTTTTTTTTTTTTTTTTTTTTTTTTTTTTTTTTTTTTTTTTTTTTTTTTTTTTTTT
>PVIC010005584.1:0-19222 GCA_004025085.1 Thryonomys swinderianus | reverse complement strand
ACCACGCCTGGCTGGAAGAGTTAGTTTTAATTAAACTGAAATGTTTGGTCACTGAATATGGGTTAACATTTTCTACCTCATTCTTGGTAACAGCTCATTGTTTTGTAATTCTCACAACTGAACTAATGTATGCATTTCATACTTTAATCCTTTTTGCTTTAAGCAACTCAGGGAAGGTAGTTTAGGAAAGACCTAGAGTGAAGAATGCATTTCTTAAAACGTCACCCAAGGGTGCAATATTTTAAAATCTTACTTTTAAGTATAGAATGTATAATATATATATGCTACCTATAAATGCTATCTAAGCATACTTGATCAATTTATGTAAATTTTGGTTAAACAGTGTTCTGTGTATATTCAGTAAAGTTTTTATATTTATGGATTATAACACGAGATCCATTCTCTTTATTTATTTATTTTTTTGAGACAGGGTTTTGCTTTGTAGTTCAGGCTGGCACTGAGCTCAGTATGTAGCCCAGGCAAGCTTCGAACTCAGCAATCCTCCTGTCTCTGCCTCCCGAGTGCTGGGATTACAGGCATGAGCCACCACACCTGGCAGTGTGGTACTGATTGTTGGTGGGCGTGAGTCTCCACACCCAGCATCATCGTATGTGGTTGCTGGGGATCGAACTCAGGACCTTGCGCTTGCAAGGCAGGTGCCGGAACTACTGAGCTAAACCTCCAGCCCCCATTCTCTTTATTCTTTAATATTATAATGGCTATTTTATCCAATATACATTTGAAAAAGCTGATGATTTCTAAAAATTTTTGCCAAATGTGGCACCAGGTAACATATTTGGTTTCACCTTAAAGTCACAGGATTGTACAGCAAGAGATCCTTGTAGCCTTTGGCTTTATCAAGTATGAGTCTAAGTTTGATTTTGCCTTAGCATCTACTAAAGAAGTCCCACTTACCAGAAATCCAGCGAGTGGACTTAATTGATTCAAGGGCTGTCGAAGAATTCTTCTACTTCAGGGATGGCGTTAACAGTTGGACGACATTGCTGAGAGTAATGTGGGACCTTATTGTCAACTCTGTTGTGGTCTAAGAGGGCCTACACGAAGATACCACTGTTACTTTCAGAGTTTTAGAAATACCTCTCTGGGCAAATTCTTTATAATAGTTACATTAAAGCATCTTATAAATTATAATCAAAGCAGAAAACTAAAAGAAAGCAAATGAAATAGAAAAATTACCACAGTTACCACAACTAGATACCAGTGCTTCCAAGATTTACATATAGATATAATAATTGTAACCCCTGTAGGCTTTTTGAAATTAATTGATTCTAAAATGAAAATGCAAAACCACAAACCAGCTTCAGGACTTCCTCTAAAGTTGCAGTCACAGTGTGATACTGGAAGAGGGATAAAACGGATCATTGAAACAAGAGTCCAGATGCAGATCCGCACTCGCTGTGTTGTTTCACTTCTAATAGAAGCACACGGAGGAAGGAAAGTCTCCACAAATCAACAAATAGGGCTGGAAAAACTGGGTATTCATGTGGGGAGAAAAAACAATGTTCACCTGCCTCCTATCAACCATAAAAAAGTGAGTTAATCAATATAGCCAAGTTAAAAATCACAAAGCTTCCCCCCCAAAAAAAACAGGATAGGGCAAGCAATAAATTCAACATTTCTGCTCATGAAGAGACTCTAGAAAATATTCATAAGTTATGTGTCTGATAAAACTCTGGTATCCACAATACATCAAAAATCCCAAATCATTTAAGCAGACGTTTTACAAAGAAGTATGAATATAATAAAAGATCATTCAGAAAAAAGTACAATTTCTGGAGGTAATGGGATGGCTATTAGCTTCTAGGAGCCCAGATAGTGTTGTGGTTTTCTAGCAGTGTGCTGTCTCTGGATCCACACTGTGTAGGTGAGGCAGGAGCTTCCTGTTTGCTATCCTGCTTGGCTAGAATTATGCAAGACTTGTGTTAATATCCCATGCTGGAGTGTCATTCATAGCAAGCTTTAGCGCATGGCTCATTTAATTCGATAAAGTTTGCTAAACCCATTATTGTATGGCCCCTCAGAGTTAGGTGGGATAGGTGAAGCTACTACCTGTTCCTTCAAATATGTTTTAAATGTTTAATGTCTAATGTCTAGATTAGTTACATAGATGCTTGATCCTACAGAGCAGAACCATGGCACGTTAGGCCAAGCAGTCTGTTCTGCCATGTGTGCAGTTTTAATAAAAGGTAAACTAGAAGGCCATCTACAGACAAATTCTATTTAATCTCTTTTTTTTTTTTTGAGACAGGGTCTTGCTTTGTATTTCAGGCTGGCTCTGAGCTCACTATGTAGCCCAGGCAAGCCTCGAACTCAGCAGTCCTGTCTCTGCCTCCCGAGTGCTGGAATTACAGGTGCGAGCCACCACACCCGGTGACAAATTCTATTTAAACAGCAAAATTTAGTTGAATTTTATAAAATGTATTGTTGGTTAGAATATAAAGTGGTACTGTGAGTGAATAGATATTAAACCATAACCTTATTGTATAATTTGGCCTCTTCTAAAAGTATGAAAACAAACTAGTGAACTGCTAATGGCTGGTAGAACTGGTTTGTTTGAACATCTTGTAGTACAGATGACTACTAGATGCCCACCCGACCTGTTCGCATCTGATCTGTGCACACAGAGGTGCTAGGCTCACATCCTTACCTGTGAATTTACAAGGTTTTTGGCAAGGGTCAGTGAGATGAAGCTATGTGAGCCCAGGTAGTACTTGACAAGATGAAGTAGAACTTCACCTTTTTCTTTGGAGCCTCAGGAGATGTTCACTGTTCTGTTCCTGTTTACTCTGATAATAGAGCTTGAGTCCCTAAGCTGTGATGCTTACAGTTGTGGAGCAGTGATTTTTAAAAGTGGGTTGTACTAGGGATTTCACATGGCCTTAAAGCTGATCAGCAAGTGCAGGTCTTTCTTTTGCTTTTAAGGGCAAATAATGGGGAGTCTGCCACTGTTCACTTTATAAAATGTTGCTTGCTGATAACTTATAAAGTAGTTGCAGCAGTATTTTAGCATGATATTGGGATGCCTATAGTTCCTGTCATATTGCAATGTCTGGTGGGCTTTGAAAATATAATGAATTTATAAAATGATTTGGGAGTACTTGTCAAAAATAATATTTTGAACTCATCTGATATTCTAAGAACTATCATTGTCTTTTAATTAAAAAAATATTTGCATTTTATCACTGTTTATAGTGATTATCCTTTTTTTACCCTGTAATTTTTTTTTTTTTTGAGACAGGGTCTCACTTTGTAGTTGAGGCTGGCCCTTAACTCACTATGTAGCCCAGGCAAGCCTCAAATTCAGCAATCCTTCTGCCTCTGCCCCCCAAATGCTGGGATGACAGGCATAAGCCACCACACCCGGCCTTGTAATATGTGGTATAAATTGCTGGTGGGCGTGAGTCACCATGCCGGGTATTGTCATATGTGGTTACCGGGATCGAACCAGGGACCTTTTGCTTGCTAGGCAGGCACCAGAACCACTGAGCTAAATCTCCGGCCCTGCCCTGTAAATTTTTAGCTGTTGTTTAATCAGGAGAAGCATAATCTCCCAAATTTGACTTTTACAGTGACATTAATTGCTATCACTGAGTTTGTAGTCTTGTTCCACAAAAGTGGGAATCTGAGGAAACACAGGGCATTTGTTCCAAGTAAATGAAGAGGGTGGAAAAAGTTGAAAGAACCTCCACATAGGTTGTAAGCAACATTACATGTAGCACTTGCCCCCAGCTGGGGACCTGAAATAACACGAAGTAATGAAAAGAATAAATTAGTGCACTCAGCTGTGTAGGTTACGCGAGCTGTCCTTGTGAAGCTGTTCCATCTTGCTAAAGAATGACTTGATCCCTTCTTACCAGCTTTGCTTCTTCTTATGCAGACTCCTCAGACCCCTGCACAATTGAGAGAAAAGCCCGAAGAATTAGCGTGACCTCCAAAGTACAGGCAGATGTCCATGACACCCAGGCAGCAGCTGCAGATGGTTTGTACTTGTGTGTCCAGAGATCGTGCAGAATGTCCAGAAACACATGCTGAACTATGTAGTTATCAGACCTTGATTTTTTTTTTACTTTCAAAAATTATCCTCCATACTGAGTTTCTAAGAAACTCAGAAACTCCAATAGAAATGTAAGCCACATATATAACTCAGAATATTCTAGTGACCACACCAAAAAGGTGAAATGAATTTTACTCTGTATTGAGTTATGTAATAATCCTTAAACTAAATTTTCAAAATTGGTTGCATATTTTAATAATGTATAGTACATCTCAACTTGGACTGACCACATTTATTTCCACTGCTCAGTAGCACTCTAAGGAAACAGTGTATTAAAATTAAAGCCAAATAATTTAAAAATGACTTGGAAGCTCTGAATTTTACATACTTCTCACTGAAGTTGTATACCACTTCCGCTTAAGTGAAGTTCCTAAAAATAAACGCCTGAGTTTGTACAAAGGTTCTAATTTGGGGGATTTTAAAAATGTTTCTTAGTACATGTCTGCAGTACATCATGATTACATTCATTGTAGGAAGCTGGGACATGCACCTAACGCATCTTAACTCTCTTTTGCTCCCTGCTCCTTGCAGTTCTTGGTCCCCTTCCCACTTGCTAAAGCTCAGTTTCCAGTTTTTTCCTTCAGTCTTTTTCATCCCTTTTCCCTTCCTCTGTCTCGTGTTCCCTTCCCCATTTCAGGCCAGTCTTCATTTATTTTTTGAGTTTTGTATATAAGAGAAACCATGAAATGTTTAAGCTTGTGTATCTTACTTAATGTTACGGTATCCATTTACATACAGATGTCTCAAGTTTATCCATCTTTATGGCAGAGTAATACTTCATTGCGTATACATTTTAAGAATGGATAGAGAATAGTGTATAACTAGTTGAAAAGATCCCATCTGTATGAACAAGATATACTTTACACAGTTTTAAAAAAAATTCCTCCTTCACCATTAGCATATTTGCCATATATGGGTGAAAATGGAATTTTTCATTTGGCTAGAGTCTTCTGTAGAAAATTTTTTAAATACTTGCATACTTGTGAGAAAATTGTCTTCTTTATTCAATGATATAAGTAATAGTGATTCAACTAAGTTGTTTGTGATATTCATGAGAAATTTAGCCAATTACAATTAATCCATATAAAATATTTAGTTTTTCTTTAAATGTACCATTTAAAAAACATTGTATACCTATTAAAGTGGACATCTTAAAACATTTCTCTATGATATAATAAGCCGTATCTTTAAAATAATTCTAATCTTAAGAGGTCTTTTTAAAAAAATGTTTTGATAAGTTTCATGAGAAGGATTCATTATTCTGGTATTAAACGATAGGAGTCCCAAGATGCCCTATTATGTTTAAAAAGATTTATATAGTTTAGAAAAAAATAGTACTGTGTAAAACATTTTCATTATAAAAATACGTATCACCATAACCTAAAGTTGAAAGCCACATTTGAAATTAACATAAAAAGGCAGGGTAATGGCTCAGCATTTAATTTTTGCTCCTCTGTAGTAAATATTACTGCATGAAATAAAGTTTTTGTGCCTTTAAATCCTGAAAGTATAAGGTTGCTAGCCAGCTATAGACATTTTTCAAAATTATCCTTCCCAGCCGGGCGTGGTGGCTCACGTCTGTCATCCCAGCACTCGGGAGGCAGAGGCAGGAGGATTGCTGAGTTCGAGGCTTGCCTGGGCTCCATAGTGAGCTCAGGGCCAGCCTGAACTACAAATTGAGACCCTGTCTCAAAAAAAAAAAATTATCCTTCCCTATCTTGGGAAAGGATAAAATTGAATTTTGAGAGCCTGTTTATTCAAAACCAACAGTCATGATTGTAATTTTAAATTAGGTTTTCAGGCATATTGTTCTTTTAAAAGACGAAGGCTGCTGTACGAAAGAGGACATTTTCTGGAAATGGCATAGTAAACATTTTTCCCATAACAGAACACTTCAACAATGTGCTTTTTCTTCTTCCATACAAGACAAAAAAGAAGACTGTACTAAACATACATGTTTTGGAGTCATAAGGCAAGAGAGAGATGGCGACCATGGCAGCTGAAAGGGGTGGTCACAGGAAGCCCAGCTGCTCCTGTCTGTGGTGACAGGAGTAGGCTGAACTAACCCAGGAATTTTCTATCATAAAACTAAGATCACCTTCCTGCTTCTCGGGAGGGAAGGTTCAGAGTCTAAACCTCAGGTCTCTTGACTCGTTAGGGAATGTTTGTACCGGCTGTTCATCACGAAAGACAACTCGACAAACCAGAAGTCAGCGAGTTAAATCTCGGTGGAAGCTATGCTCCGTTCCAAACAGTATCTGACAAAGCTTCCCCACATCTGTGTCTTTTCTCTGTTTAGAAAGTCTGCTTACCTTAGATCTCACCCTCCTTTCCAGTGTTGTGAGGGTATCCAGTGTTCTCTAGGTGGATACGCTGGACCTCCCAGCCCAGATTTCAGGGTGAATTCTTTGTGAAGATCTTTAGACCCTGCTCTCAGCAGACCATTCCTAAATGGGAGGATTCGCAGATTAACTCTTGGAGCAGAGCATTTTTGTACAGAAGGCCAGAGAAAAAAATTTAAATGGAATTCGAGTGGGTGTGTATGTGTTTTTTTAATCCTGGAAACAACATAAGGTTGCTGGCCAGCTATAGACATTTTTCAAAATTAATATATGAGGAACATTTTTATGCCTAGAAAGCAGGAAGGAATCGGAATAAAAGAGTATTTTGCAGTTGAATGATTTTCAGCTTTGTGAAAACCTAACTGTATAGAGCATCATTCTCTTTTCGCTATTCTGGGGAAAACTTTGTTATGAACTGCCCATGCCTTTTATCAACTATTCGTATAAAGCATGCATATTGTTGGAGCTTAAGGTCTCAAGGAAAAAGGTACTGTTTATGAGTTGTTTACTATGGCATGGATAATACATAGAGACAGAATTATGGAATGCTGAAGTTGTCAGGAAAAACTTGTGGAGTTAGAAATGATGTGCTGTGAAACCTTTCATTTGGCTGGAATAAAGCTTACCTAGCCACTGCTGGGGATGAAGTAGGAAGACAATCTATTCAGGACTTCTGTCCATTTTCTTCGGGGAAAAAAAAAGCCAACTCTTGAAAACAAACCTCTTTATCAGTTGTGCTTTTCCAGTAGGTGCCTGTACTAATTGGCTTACACATTAGGTAAGGCAGGAAACTACCCCGCTCACTTCCAGGGTAGGTTTTTGAGTTTTGATGGTCCTTGGAAAAATTTTCATCTATTTTCCCCTCTTCTTTCCTTTCATCCGCACGTCCCTCAGACCCTCTATCTGGCTGCAAACCTAGTCCTCGGACACAGTCCCGAGATGAAGACTATGAAGGGGCTCCGTGGAATTGTGACAGCTGCACCTTTCTGAACCACCCAGCACTGAATCGCTGCGAGCAGTGTGAGATGCCCCGGTACACTTGAATTCCGAAGAGCCGGCTCCGGGTTGAAAGCTAAACTTGAAGCACCCGCCAGAAGAAAAGGAAACCTCGGGAACCCCTTCATCTGCCCGGCCTTCTCATTTCTGACTCCACGGGGAGGAGTAGGAAATGGCACCTTGGCCACTGTGCTCACAAGGGGAAAATGGGGAGCTCTTTGTTTTCCTTAACTCGTTGCAGAGTCAGAGGTGGAAAGGGCTGCTTGAAACCGGGCAAGGCCTCGCTCCTGAAAGAATGTACACAGAGCAATCAGGAGCTCTTCTGTGGAATCCCAGTTGCTAAAGTTACTGCTGAGTGGCCCTTATTTTTGAAAGTCGAACTTTGAATCATGGTATGAAATGTTGCAGTTTATGCAGGCAAACTGTGAATTCCAGAGCGGACTTACCTGATTACATCTCTAGGAGACCAAGGCTCCCTGTGCTTCTTCCTGCTGCTTCCTATGCAGAGAAGGATGGGAAAAAGTACCCCAAATACATTTTTTTGGGCAAAACAATAAGGGTATTTGTAATTGCTGCTTTTTTCAGGGGTAGTTTCAAACACACATACACACGGATATTTTAAAATGTGATTTGTAGCAGTCAGGAATGAGGCAGTGATGCCCTTTGTTGGAGAGTACAATCAGAGGTGGGAAGATCCCTTTGGTTTGTACAGTGATTCATCAACCTATGTCAACACTGGTAACTAAGACCTAATTATGCCACATAAATACTTTAAGTTACTATATCCTTTTATTAGGCCATTGATTTAAAAAGTAACCCTTGCAAAGTATGATTTCATAAATGACAGTCTCATAAAACTGCACTTTGCCAATACCACAGTGAATGTATGCCAAATAGGAGTCCATTCCAGCATCAATTCGGAAATCCTGAGCTCAGCTGTGGTTAAGAAATGTTTGTAGTCCATCAGGCTGTCCCCCTACTTTTGTGATGAATTCATGATGTTTACAGCACAGATAATAGTTCGTGCCATAATCCTACTTTAGCTAAAAAAATTCAACTGTTCAGTGAAGATTTGCACATGTTTTTAAAAACGTGAGGGAAAACAGAGCTGGGTGTTACCATGAACTTGAACACTGTTATTTGGGGAGCAGGGGAAGGCTGGTCAGGAAACATTCTTGGGCTGGGACTCTACCTCAGCAGTAATGTGTGTGCCTAGCTTGCACAGGGCTAGTCTGATCTCCAGCTCAGCCCCACCCCCACATAGGTAAGAAAGATGAGTACTGAGAATTTAGAAACATTTTAAATTTAATTGTTCTCAGAAAACATTCATTTTGTTCAGTTTGAGTAATGTTCAAGCACTATGAAGCAGAACTTGGTATGACTCACTAGGGTGCAGCACTGAAAAATTAGTAACATTGAAATAAGCCTCATCCAGAATTAGATTTGGGGCCCTCTTCCCTGTTTTGGTGAAGATGAACAGTAATTAAGGTGGTAGGAGCTCCCATCCCTAGGAACCCAGGTGTGCTGCCCCACACACTGTGCTGTCATTGTATTCTAATTCAGCGGTAAAATCTGGCACACCTGGAAACACAAGCTGCACTTAATAGCATAATGAAACCAAAGGCATAACTAATCATAGTTCTCCATCAAAATCATCATTTCACATACTGCCTACAGCTTTGAAAACATTTTTTTCATATATGGAATTACTCCCCAAAATATATCCAATTGTTTCCCAAGGTAAGCATGATTATGTAATTATACTGATAAAAACATCTTTTAATACAGTAACTGGCAAAACTCTGAAAGTAATGCTGAGAAGGGGACAGGATTAAAAGCACAAGCAGTGATCTGTAAAGGATTTTGTAACACTGGTCTCTGTCAGTCTCTAATAACACAGTCTAGTAGTCCTAGTGTTCTGTCAGATGCCTTTGCCTTCGTGTGGTTTCCTACCTGGGTAGTGATGGTCACTTGGTATTAAACAGTTTAGGGGGAAAATATATCCATACATATATATATATACATATATATATATATATGTATATATTGCTTGGTGTTCTAGCTAAAAAGGTTTACAGTGTTCAGTGATATGCTGAAGTGCTGGCACCTGTCAGTTGAAAAGGAGAGTAGCATGTCTGAAAACAGTCTGATACAGTACTTTATTAAAACCATGTAGATGAATTTAAAACCTGCATGAAAATACACCAAGGTTAATAAGCTGTTATCATACAGTAGATGCATGGTTGCAGTCCCTTGATGATACAGCCATCAAACATCACTTTCACCTGGCAGGAGAAACAAGCATACACTCTGCTTGCTAGGTGTGGAGGGTGGGCTATGAAACACCCAAGGTAGAATTTTAAGGAAGTTTTGTACACCCTAATTTTCAGTTCTGCACAAGTTTCATATTCCAACATAGGCTATATTAAGTTTTGAAAAGTGAACAAAAAGTAATTCGACACTGCTAAATCTGAGACTTTGAACTCTGTCCCCTATTGACTGCTTCTTTAAGAATTCACCCAACTTTCAAGGTGCCTTTTTTTTAGAAGGATCTCCTAGTTAGTTTGATGTGCATCGACACTGACATAATGGTAGGGAATAATGGGGCGATGCCTGGCTGCTGGGGAGCCTGTATTTTCAGTCAGCTGGTGCGCTCATTGATTGGTGGAGGAGGCTTGCTTTTCTTAAAATACATCTGGTTTGGTGTACCTGGCAACACACAGACCCGACTATACGTTTTACATTACAATTATTTCACTGTTTATTGTAAACTGGGTTTTTAGAAAGCATGTTTGCCATTTTGTGTAAGTACATTGCCCCTTACATTTTGGAGTTCTTAAAAAGTTTAAAGTGGTAAGAGAGGAGCCAGAAGCTTTCTAAGCATTGTAAAATGTACTGAGTTAATATTGATCTAGTTTGGGAAAGAGTAGAGGCAAGAGGTTTTAAAGAGACAAATGCATTGTAAAAATGTAGTTTTAGAACAGATTAATGATGGTGGGGAAAGTGTTGCTAATTTGTCTATTTCCCTGGAAGAAATGGGGAGTGTGATAAGCAGTTTAATTTTTAAGGAGCTGGTCTCAATATTAGTACTTTTTAATTCTAAAAGAAATCATTGTTTCCTTAAATTTTGTCATTGCTTTGCCACAGTTAGTTTAGGGTTCCTATCCTTTCTGTGGCATTCAATTTTATATAGTCTTTTAAAAGGTAATTGTAATGTCTTTCTGACAGTATAAACAAAAAGCAAGAATATAAAGCATAGAATTGTCCTTTAAAAATATCCATGATGTATCCTGGAATGTGAAGATGTCCCTTTATTGTTAAAAAGGAATTATTTTAATATTGTACCATTGTTAGACCTTGAATAAGTCTATGTTACAGTGTGTGTCTGTATATCTGTAGAGAAAGGAAAACAGTTGAAATTTTACTTTAAAAAATCAGAATAAATTGGGCACTGTCTGTGTTGCACCACTACTGTATCTTTTTGAAAGAATTAACAGTATTTTCCTGTTGTGAAAGTTAATTCTGAAGTTTTCACATTCACCATACTTTTTTTCCATATTATTTGCATCCCCAAATATTTAATACAAGTAGATTTTGCATGGCTTGGGCATTCAGAGATTAATAGAATGACAACTCAGTTTTAATTTCTAAAGCCATGAAAGGTTGCTTTGAGACTGAACAATTCTGAATTCTTATTTATAATGACAGCCAATGTCCATGTTTCTCTCCCTACTGTAAAAGAATTGATCAGTTTCTTCATTAAAGCAGTAAGAACGTATTAAATCATGTAAATATCATGTTTCTTAGATTTCTGTGGATGCTGTGAAATTATTTTGAGATGAAATTGTACAAAGGCATTTTGAAAGGCTGTGCATGCATCGTACCTCCAAACAGTACATATTCAGAAAGTCAAAGAATCCTGCAAAATAAATTAATAAACTAAAAGCAGACACTACATTTGGAATCTTTTATGTGTAATCAGAAATAATTTAGAATATCAAACTAGTTGTGGTCCCAAATATATTTCTGGATACCCAAACCTAATCACACCTTGCTTTATTAGAACATGTAGTAATGTTAGCTATTTTTAAAATGTATCTTACTCTGACTTGAAAATTTTGTAAAAGAGTAAGTTCTGTATGAAAGTTAGAATATGCACATTTTTCATTCCATTTAATATATACAAATCTCAATTTTTAGACGTTTGTCATTTGCTAATTTTTCAAAGACTAAGTCCTGAAGGCGCTGACATTCATCCTGCCTTGTGTCTACAGAAACCTTTCAAACTTGTACACAGAAATCACCATCGATGAATTATACTAGGTAACCTTTTCTGTGATTCAGTACATCAAAGTCATTTCTACTCTTTTTAACCTAAAAAACTGCAAACATATGAAGTACAGAAAAATGATATAATTATGGGCCTTGCACTTATTACCCAGCCTCCAAACTTATGTGTAAGCCTTCTTATCAGTACTTCATCTATGTTATGCTTTCTGGATTTTGAAATAAGTCTCAGACATAATTCATTTGTAAATATTTTTACATAAGCACATTTTACTCATTACTTTGTACAGAATTACTCAAGTATTGACTATCTGGTGTTCAATTTCCTCAATAAATCCTACAGACTTCTTAAAATAGGCTTTTTTCAAATTAGGTTCTAACCAGAAGCCATAAATGCATTGTACCTCGTCTATATATAGATATCTATCGATATCCATAGATATGGATAGATACCTATGGAGATATATATAGATTCATTCTTCCCTCTGAGAAACCCAGTCATTTTATTAACTGAACTATCTTAAGGAAACTTACTCATCACCTATTTAGTTACCCACCACTTCTTACAATAAATGATGTGTAGAAAAAACATCAACGATAATGTTAAAAGTAGTATGCTAAGTATTTTTCTTACTATCTTCCTACTGAGCTACATACCTCAGCCTGTGGGTGAAACTGTTTAAATTCCAGATTCTGAGCACTCAGGGTGCCTCAACTTTCCTTTTGAACATTAGTAGGTATGCTTTTGACCATGCTTTCGTGATAGGAATACAGTGTAGAGACAATCATGTAATGAACGCTAGTTTCCTAGTCTTTCACATTGTAGTTTGGGTACAAAATCATAATTAGTACATTTGATATTTTATTTCCTTTCGTCTTTTGCAGTTATTGTTACAATTACTAGACAACTTTCAGATCATTTTGTTACCTTGATCAGGAGTTGCCAAAGGTAGCCATTTCTAAATCACAATACCCAAATTTGGTCTTTTAAATCACAAGGAATACAGTACAGTAAGTCCCTGGCTTAGCAACGTTAGATTTTTGAACTTTCGAGATAATGGAATTCACAAGTAGTTCATGTATCTGCTGGACATTGTCACACTTGTGCTGCCAGGTGCTTAATGTCAGTGACATCGTGTACAATAAGTAGGACAGTGCTCAGTCAGGGCCTAGGCCTGGAAGCAAGAGGAAAAGCAGTGGTGGGGGCTGCTGGGAAACAGAGCAACGACCATGGAAACAAGAGTGACAATAATTGAGAGATTGGGACCAGGCAGAAAGATGGCAGATGTCGCTTATCCTTACAACATGAAATAGTCAACCGTAGCTACACTTACATGGCGAAGATCATGGAGCACATGGAGTTCTGTGCTTTCCACTGTATGTTAAAGGTGCATAGGATTCACTTCTTCAGTCTTACAAATGAACCTGACTTAATGTTATCCCAGGGCCGGAGATTTACCTCAGTGTTTCTGGCACCTGCCTCACAAGCACAATGGTCCTGATTTTGATCCTGGTAACCACATACAGTGCTGGGTGTGGAGACTCACGCCCACCAGCAATCAATACCACATACCACAATGCCAGGCGTGGTAGCTCAAGCCTGTAATCCCAGCACTCAGGAGGCAGAGGCAGGAATATTGCTGAGTTCCAGACTTGCCTGGGATACATAGTGAGCTCAGGGCCAGCCTGAACTACAAAGCGAGACCCTGTCTCAAAAAAAAAAAAAAAAAGAGAATGTTATCCCAGAATGGAACTTGTTCATAAGTCAGGGACTTAGAGTAGTATGATTTTATTGTGTATAATAAAAAAAGAAAAAACCAGGGCTGGGGATTTAGCTCAAGTGGTACTGTGCCTACCTTGGAAGCACAAGGCACAAGAACCTGAGTTCAATCCCCAGTACCACAAAAAAAAAAAAAAAAATTACTGACATCTCGGGGCCAGGGATTTAATTCAAGTGGTACCACACGTACCTGGGAAACACAAGGGCCCGAGTTTGATCCCCAGTAACACCAAAAATAAATAAATAAATAAATAAATAAATAAATAAATAAATAAATAAATAAATAAATAAATAAATAAAATACCCAACCAAACACCTTTATTTGAAAGGTATTTGAAATAGGGAAGTAAGAGAAAATAGTATATTGAAATAGCTTACATTTCCTGTCCACTATTTGACAATGAAAATAATGGTCACACAGGGTAGAGGGACTCTGATTTCAACACTGCAATTTTAGTTTCTCTTCCCAAGTTCCAACTGACATAAGCAACATTTTTAAGCATTAGAAAACAGGGAAGGATACTCTTTAATGAGGTTAGAGATGACAGGAAGCAGACGGGGACATTCTGAGGGCCATAGCAACCAGTCCCAGCCAGGTCACAGTTCACTAAGGAGAGGAAACACAGAAAATTGTTCGGTCACTAGTTAAGGGTCATAAGGTACAAGTAACTTCAGGAGCATAGAAGAAAAATTTGTCTGCCTCCCTGAGGATTCTAGGGAATGGGCTTTCAAACCCACAGTGAAAGTAATAAATATATAGCGAAACACTACTCACTGCTCCCTGCTTGTTGGCTGGCCCAAAAAGAAATGCTTAGCAAAGTGTTGAAGTTCCTAATCATAATACTTTAGAATCAAGTCATTTTGAACCAACAAAAATAAACCTACAAAAAGAGAAAGCTGTATTTTTATTTTGGTCGGATACTAAGATTTGAGCAATATGACTCGTGACTTTTTTGTTTTGTTTTTTGAGACAGAGTCTTGCTATGTAGTCCAGGCTGGCCTTAAACTCAAAGCAATTCTCCTGCCTCAGCCTCCCAAGTGCTGGGATTATAGGCATGCACCACAATGCCTTGTTCCATGTGGCATTTTTTTAAAAAAATTATTTAAAAATTTGCTAACATGGAAAGATTATCATTTTAAAAATAGGATCACTTTCTGCAGAATCAGCAGAAGAAAAAAAGTTAATGTCTAAATTTAATGCTAAATAGGATTTACAACACTGTTGTATTTCTCAAAAAGAATAACCAGGTCAATAAAGTTTATGCTGAAGTAAAAATTTTTACAAATATAGGTGTTAAAGTAAAAAACTACCAATAGAGAGATGTTAGAATTCAGAAGAAAGGTATAAAGAGATGAAGAGCTAACACATACAAAATCGGAGTTCTACAACCAGGATATCCAATGTGGAGTACCAGAAGGAACAAATGCAGCAGATAATAGAGAACTGACAAAGAAATATAACAGTCATGCACCAAATAACAAGGTCTCAAGGTCTCAGTCAACAACAGACTGGACATATATACAGCAGTGGTCATTTAGGCTTAGAATTGAACTGAAAAATCCCTGTCACCTGGTAAAGGTGGTAGCTGTTCCAACTATGAAGCAAATACATTTCAAGTTTGTGGTAACCCTAATGTAAACAACCCACACATTTTCGTCTTCTGCACGTATGGATAGGCATGGTGACACACACCTACAATCCCAGCTCTCTGGGAGACTGAGACAGGAAGATCACAAATTCAAATCCAGACTGGGAAATTTAGTGACTGATACTCTGTTTTCAATATAAATAAAAAAGAGGCCGGGAATATAGCTCAGTTTGAAGGCCCTGGGTTTAACCCTTAGTACTGCAAAAAAAAAAAAAAATGTATAGCAATATAATTATGCACATTATACTTGATAATAAGTGACACTGATTTGTTTATTCTCTTTAGAATGTTCACCTACCTACATTTAAAAACAGTTACTATAAAACTACCCCATGTTATAGTGGTAGCAGGCTTATATACATTTCATGTTAGCCACTTCTCTCATGTGAGCACACTCGATGTTTGCACAGTAATGCAGTCACAACGCATTTCTCAGAATAGACATGACTATGTAAGTAGCACGGGGTGGAGGGTTTGAAAATGCACTGTCTAGCAAAAAACCAAAGTGACATCAGAATTCTCTCACCTCTGTGTACCACTTAAACAGAACTCTTTTGCTTTTGATGTGCAAAACAGAGGTGACTGTTGTGATCTTTGCTAAATCTCCATGTAATGAAACTTCATCACAAGAGCTAATTTTTTTTCCAAATGTACACCAGACATTTACAAAACTATCAAGAAATCCACAATTTCTAAAACTATACAGATCATATTTTTCTGACTATAAGCCATTAAATCTAAAGATTATTAATCAAGCCACTTGAAAACTTAAAAACCTTCTCTAATTCAAATGACAAATAAAATATAACTCAGATTTAGTTTAGGCAAATTCTCAAAATGAGATTTTAGACATTATTTCAAATTAAAAAGGCTTAATTCCCAGAAAACATGGCAGAATAAGAATATTACATCCTGTTGACATTTCAGAGACTGAAAACGTTGGATTATTTCTAGCTGCAAGTGAATTGGCCATACCTGTAGCAGTGCAAGTTGCACAAAGAAATAATTCAGAGTTCGAGGTGACATCACACTTGTGGAAAATGTTTCCAGTGCAAGATGCCTCTGTATGAACTCTATCAGCGAAATGGGAATGCAGAAAATCACACCACAGAGAACACAGAGTTTCATATGGCCAATGTCAAGGACAGAGCTGCAGGACAAGCTGGATCCGAAGTATTCCAAAGCAGTAATGATGTGTAACATGGGGGAGGTGGTTTAGGAAGCAGCAGCAGCAGGAGGCATGTCAGCATTCATGAATGACTCAAACTAAATCTGTCACACAGGGAAAGGTATTTATCCCGCCTTTGTCTATGGTAACCACTTTCTGCTCTGCTTTTAGGGGCTTGCCTTTTCAAATTACGCATACAAGAGCTGAGAGCGTATGAATATTCTTCTCGGGCCTGGCTTGTTTCACATAACATTGTGCTTTCCAGTTCCATCCAGTCTGATCCATGTGACAAGACTGCATCCTTTTTTATGTCTGAAGAGTATTCCATTATGTGCACGTACCACATTTTCTCTATCTGTTCATCTGCTGACCAAATGGATTTATCCCCTTCTGTTACTGTGGATATGCTGTAGTGAACCCAACGGTGCAGAAGTCTCATCGACGTACTGATGTTGTTTCCTCTGCAGACATACCCAGCAGTGAGATTGCAGGATCATGCAGACATTTTTAATTTTTGAGGAAACTCCTTACCGTTTTCTATGATGTTACTTATTTACCTCCCACCAACAGTGCGCAAAGCCTCTTTTCTCTTGCATCCTCACCAGTGTTTGTTTTGCAGTACCAGGGATTGAACTTCGGCCCTTGTGCTTGCAAGATGGGTGCAGTACCACTTGAGCTAAATCCCTGGCCCCTGATAATTGTCATCCAAATAGGCACGAACAGCTACCTTGTTATGGTTCTTATTTGCATTTCCCCACTGATTCGTGCTGTTGAACATTTTCTCATACATGTTTCCCTTCACGTGTCTTCTCAAACTGAGATCTGTTGAAGTCTTTTGCCCATTGTGAAATTGAATTATTTTTACCTTCTATAGCTTGGGGATTAAATCTTCACCAGACGTACAGTTTGCAAACATTTCTCCCATTCTGTGTTTCTCTTCACTCTGTTGTTTCCTTGGCTGTACAGCTTTTAAATTTGATGTGACCCACATTTTTGCGGCCTATGCTTCCAGGGTCCTATCCAAAGGATTATTTCCCAGACCAGAGAGATTTCTCCCTGTGTTTCCTGCTGTTCACTTTACAAATTTTAGATCTTACGTGAGATTCTTAATCTCTTTTGATTTATATAACCTGATGTGGTCTAATTTTGCTTTCCCATGTGCAGATAATCTGGTTTTCCCAGCATTGTTTATTGAATAGACTATCCTTTCCCCATTTTGTGTATTTGGGAACTTGGATGAAAATGAATTGACTTTAAATATGTGAATTTACTGCTGGGTTCTCTATTCTGTCCCACTAGTCTATGTATCTCTTTTTTGCCAGTATCATGCTGTTATTATAGCTTCATCCTATCAGTCAGGCAGCTTTATGCCTTCAGCTTTTTGTTCTGACGGTGGCTTTTCTTTTTCTCAAGTTTGCTTTGTGTATCTGTAGTTTTGCATGAATTTTAGGATGTTTTTTCCTATTTCTGTGAAAATGCCATTGGAGTTTTGATAAGAATTGTATTGAAGGGGGCCAGAGATTTAGCTCAGTGGTTCTGGCGCCTTTCTCGCAAACGCAAAGTCCTGAGTTCCATCCCCGGTAACAACATACAATGCTGGGCGTGGTGACTTACACCCACCAGCAATCAGTACCACATACCACAGTGCCTGGCGTGGCGGCTCATGCCTGTAATGCCAGCACTCGAGAAGCAGAGGCAGGAGGATTGCTGAGTTCGAGGCTTGCCTGGGCTACATATTGAGCTCAGAGCCAGCCTGAACTATAAAGCAAGACCCTGTCTCAAAAAAAAAAATTGTATTGAATCTATAGACCACTTTGGGTAATAGGAACATTTTAAAATATTAATTTCCAGCCAATGGACACAAGGTATCAGTTAAATGTTTGTTTTTTAGACAGGGCCTCACTGTGTAGTTCAGGGTGGCCTTGAATTCATTATGTAGCCCAGGTTGGTTTCAAACTCATGGTGATCCTCCTGCCTCAGCCTCCCACGTGCCACTATGCCCAGCTTTCTAATTTCTTTTGTCAATGTTTTATAGTTTCCTATATAGAGCTCTTTCATCTCCTTAGTTAAATTTATTATTTTTATAGCATTTACAGCTCAGATTATTTTTCTTTCTCAGAGAGCTTATTGGTAGTATATAGAAACTACTGACTTTGGGTGCTAATTATGTATCTTGCAAATTCATTGAATTCATTTATGATTTTAACAGTTTTATTTTGTGAAGTCTTTAGGGTTTTGTATATATAATATGTCTTCTCAAAAAATTTCTAACTTCTTCCTTTCCAACTTGAATGCCTTTTCTTTGTTTGACTGCTCTACCTAGGACTTCCGATAATATATTGAATAAAAGTGTTGCTTGTGGGGATCCTTGTCTTGTTACTGATTGTAGGGGAAAAGCTTTTTACTTTTTTTTTAGACAGGGTCTCGCTTTGTAGTTCAGGCTGGCCCTGAGCTCACTATGGTGCCCAGGCAAGCTGCCGCGAACTCAGCAATCCTCCTGTCTCTGCCTCCCAAGTGCTGGGATTACAGGCGTGAGCCACCACGTCCAGCATTGTGGTATGTGGTGTTGATTGTTGGTGGGCATGTCTCCACGCCCAACATTGTATGTGGTTACTGGGGATCGAACTCAGAACCTTGCGCTTGCGAGGCAGGCGCCAGAACCACTGAGCTAACCCTCCCGCCCAAGCTTTTAACTTTTTTACTGATGAGTAGGATGTTAGCACTGAATTTTTCGCATATGGATTTTTTTTATCATTATCATTTGTTTTTTCTGTCATTCCAGGAATGGAACCCAGTCCTCATGTCTGCTAGACAGCACTGTACCATTGAGCTCTATCCCTCCAGCTGCATATATGGATATTTTGTTGAGATAAGTTCCTTCTATACTTCCTTTGAGTTTGGTTTTTTTTTTTTTTTTTTGCTTTT
>PVIC010005583.1:0-57291 GCA_004025085.1 Thryonomys swinderianus | reverse complement strand
AAGAAGAAGAAGAAAAGACCACCCCAGGAATTCTGTGAGAGTAATTTTGCTCCATGAGAGCTCACTGGCCTTTGTGAGGTTGCTCCTGACGCTGTCTCCAGTCTCCCAGGGCAGAGTACGGCCGTCGATTCCGTTCACTGTACCCTCCTCCCATCCTCCAGTGTGCTGGTCCCCACGAGTGTATTTTGTTCTTTGCGTCAACATATCCTTCTTCTGATGTTGTTTTGCACTTAACTGATCCTTTGCTTTCATTTATTTTACACAATTTGCTTGGATAGTCAGTGGAGGGTAGTGTAGGCTAAAAGAAAACATCTTACGTATTTTCTAAACTCCCCAAATCTTCAAAAACATTCAGGTAAATGAATAAACATCATATTATACTGTCCTTAGAACTTGATATACTTTGTGTCAAATAGCATATTTTATATCTATGTTTATACATGGACTGGTGTCTAAAACGTGTGCTTAGTAAAGAGGACGTCATGGTTTTAATGAAACAGTTCTGTCATTGATTACATTCTGTGGTGGCTGAAAAAGACATTACAACATTATTACTCATATCATCTGTTTTTTTTCTCTAGTTCCTATCAAGATAACTCACTCATTTTTGTTTCAGCATACTTCTTAGAACATTCTTCACTTTCCTGGTTTACTTTAAAATTTTCCATCATATTCCCAACCCTACCAATGGAACAAGATACAATTAGAACATTATAAAATTAGTGAATGATAATTATAATGCCTCTACTTAATCTATTAATTGTTCCCTACAATCAAAATCATTTACGCCTCAGTTGTTAATGATACATTTTTGGTTTATTTATCTTATAACCATTTTAACTACTGGAACAATGCCTTTATTTTTTATTTTTTAAACTGTGTTTAACAATTACATAAAAACAAGAAAGTTTTACATATCAGTGTGATACTGTGTAATAGTCTAACATTTAAATAAAGGAAAACTACTTATTAAGTCAAATATTTATCACCTTGTGGTGAAAATTTTCAAAATCCTTCTTTCTAGTCTAGATAAATATATTGCTACTCATGGTCACTGTACTATGCTATGGGATCTGTAATTTTTGCCCTTTGATCAACATTCCTATTTGATCCTCTCCTCCCCTTCTTTCCCTAGTCACTGGTAATCACCACTCTATTTTCAACTTCTGTGAGATCAACTTTGTCATATTCCATAAGCAAATGAGATCATACAATACTTGTCTTTCTGTGCCTGCATTATTAACATGGTAATGTCATTTCCACCCATGGTTTGAGAAATGACAGGAGTTGACTCTACTTATGGATAAATAATTTTCCACTGAAAAATACCACTTTTTTATTGGTACATTTCATTGGTACATTTTATATATATATATATATATATATATATATATATATATATATATACACACACACACACACACATCACAATTACACTCCACATTGAGAATTTGTACCAGTATATGACACAACTTAATTCTCATTTCCCTCCTCCCTACTCACCCTACCCCCCGCCCCTATATACACAAGAATTGTTTCCTTTTTTACCATCAATTTTTTCTTCATTACTTACCCCTAAATACCACTTTTTGAAAAAGTCATTCATCAGTTGACAGACATTTAGCTAGTTTTCATTTATTAGCCATTGTAAATAGTGTTTCAATGAACATATGAATGTAAATCTCTTGGATATACTAAAATTATTTTCCAGTAGTGAGATTGCTCAACCATAGGGTAGTTTACTTTTAAGTTTTGAGAAACTTCCACAGTGTTGTCTAAAATATCAGTAGTAATTTAGTTCTGCTTGATAGTGTGTGTATAATCTTTTCTCTCCACCCTAGCCAGAATTTGTTAACTGGAGTCATTTTTGGTTATAGCCGTTTTTCAAGGGGTGAAATAAGTCTGCATTTGATACAGTTCTTCTTAAGTAGGAAACTTTCCCCTTCTCTTTTTAAAAATAGTATCTTGAGAGAATATTAGTTTTTAGGGATAGGTTTTCAAGGGTTATGCTGATGGAGGCCCATTGAAAGAGAAATAGTTTCAGATGCTCTGAACACAAGAGAGAAACATGTTTTACTCAAAGAACGAAGCTTTACTGGCTTTGATAAAGAAGACAGATGTCTGAAGATTTGGAGTAAGGTGATAAAAGGGCCTGTGAACTGAGGCTCTCCCTCCATTCAGTGCCCTAAATAAAAGCCAGGAAACACCTCAGGGGCATGACTGCATTCAGATTCAACATATTTACTGAGCTCCCAAGTAAAATTACCTGTCTGTGTACTTGAGGTCTTAGTTAATTCCGCCATGTTCTTACGCAGTGCAAGGGTTGGCGACTGGTGGGTATGAAGTAGATGTATTTTACATCTGGGAATATATTATGGAACAGGCAGCACATATTCCTCTCAAATTAGAAAAGTATGGAAATATGAGCATACTGTGAAAATGTTACACAATTGCAGATTTTTTTATATTTCACATGAATAAAATGTCACACTTTCCACCTATATTTGATAAGAGAGAAAATGATACCTAAATATGATTAAAATTCATAGTTTCCTTTCCTGAAGGTAGTATGTGGGTAACTTAAAATGTGGTATCCAGAATATGGTGCAAAAATAAAAAAAAAAACACCTGACATGTTGAAAATCTATCTCATTTTCGTGTTTTGTGATTTCAGATCCTATTAATGTTTAAATATACAAAAAAGCCTTACAAATTTGAGCAAATGTTCTCTTTCAAATATTGAAGAATTCAAGCATACCTTTTCAGCATTCAAATGAGACAGCATCTCTTATGGATTCATGTAAAGATCAATGTATGGCTTGTTCCTTGAGAAATGCAAATTATGTTTTTCCTTTGTCAATAAATATGCACTGGCTGCTTATTGCATCAAAAACCAACTACATAGTTAAACTTAAAAAACTTGAATATTCCCAGTTATAAGTAGAATAAAAATAAGTAAAGAAACCTATTTGTCATTAAAACATTAAAGAAAAATTTCATGCATAGCATAGTCTGATTTATGAAGAGTTCATATATGAGTCTTTGTATGAAAATACTGAAAAGATAGAAAAAGTACTGTCATTTGTGCGAAACAGATCAGAAAGCAAGAGGAGGAATATGATTTTTTTATTCATATTTGCATAATTTCCCCTAGTTCTTTTTGTTTTGTTTTGGAGTGTATTGGCTTTTCCTGGCTGAGACACAATTTTCTGTACCAACAACTTAAAGAAGTTTAACTTGACTCCCACTTCCCAGAATTTAGCATGCATTCAGCCCTGCCCAAGACTCCCAGGTTATGGTGGAGGAGAATGGGAAGAAAGGCTGCTCAGTTCATGGCGACCGGAAGTAGAGTAGGGGGACAGTGCCAGAGCAGAACTGGTGACACAGTGCCCCAGACACAGTACCCAAGGTCACGCCTCCATGATCTACCCATACACACCCACACGCCTTCTTTAGTAATCTCAGGGTCCCTAAAGCCAACTCCTTGATGTACCAGGATTGATGGTCACACAGAGTAAAGTGTAATCGTCACCTTTCTTTACGTTTTCCTTTCACATTTTCTCAAGATCTGCATTACGATGAAAAATGTTGCCAGTTATTGACCAGGTCTTTTGTACAATGTAACTCAACTGGGATTTGTTAGATTTTTTTTTTCTTATGACTACGGGCAGGTTATCAGTTTGGGGAAAGATCTAAGTTAGTAAAGCACTGTTCTCCCCACAGTGCGTCAAAACTCCGTACTCTCAACTTGGCCTCAATACTGAGAAGTCTGGTTCTAATCTGGCTGTCATAGTTTTGCCAGGTTTCTCTACTTCGGTGTTTTTCTTTTTTGTTCTTTTCCATTGGCTCCTTACTTTGAGAAGGATGTCATTGTACCCAATCAATACTTCAGAGTTGGATGGTTCCTTAAGCAAAGACCAGGAAAGTGTGCAATGCGTGGGGTGGATCAGGCAGAACTAAGATTGTGGCAAAATAGCAGTTTTCTTTATCACTTCCATTCACACTAACCTCTAGGACACTATGTGACACTGAGAGATTTACTCATAAGAGCATCTGAGGGGGAACTATCTTAAATTTGATTTTTTATTTGTTATTAAGAAATGAATTAAAACAATTATTTCCTTTAGTGAATCTGGAATTACCACACTAAAATCGAATGTCTGTAATACTTACCTTTAATTTTTTATCTAATGGTCTTTATTGAAATGTGACTAGGTATGAAATGTTTACATATGGAACTGGCCTATGAATTCCAAACCCTATACTTTACCTGCTATAAAATCTTTGGCAAATCATTGTCTGCAACTCAGTTTTTCAACATCTGTAAAACAAGAATGTTAGTATTGTGGCTATTTCTCTTTTTTCTTACTTTTATCTGTGATTTTGATGTAAAAGTCATCTTCAGTTTATTAAAATTTTTAGCATTCATTAAAACACATTTTAAGGAAATCTTATTGAATTCACACAAAAGCAACCCAGTAGAGAGAAACTGGAAAAGTACATTTAAAAACATATAGACTTATAGTATTATGTAAGTTCAGGAAAATATATTAGAAAGTTAATCATATATATACATTTCAAAATATTTACCCCTCTAGGGTCAGTTTTATCATTTTCCTTAAGTACATGTCTCTGAAAAGAATAACACTTTTATAAACACTGATCATGATACTAAGGTTTATGTTAATTTCTCAAACATTATTTTCCTTCTGCTTGTGAAAAGATTTATATGAAAGAGTTCAACCAATTAGCATCCTGTGGGAAGCAGCCCAGCCTGGTGTAATTGGACCAGGCATTTATGCCTGGGGTTTTGGGGAATAACTCCTGAGTCTGGGGTCTGCACTTTACAGTGCTTCCCCCAATATACCAGAGGATCTGCTCTGACAAGGAGCTGTCCTGGGTTATTGCCAGAAAACATGTCCTGGCCCTGGGAATATTCCCCTATTCCTGTGCTCAGCCCACTGACCATTGTCTCTCAAGTTAGCAATGTGTTGTTTCTCTTCCAGTTTGTGTAGGTTAGAACAAGGTTTCCATAGAGTTAGAAGAATTAATTACCTATATGATGGAAGTACTTATTCCTCTGGTCTTATTCTATTAGAATAATATTATTTTTATTCTTCTAGTAGGAAGTTAGAGTTAGGGAAAATAATTTAAGAGAATTGTAGTTTGACATTCTGAGAAATTGATTCCAGTCTTATGATCATCATGTTTATAGTTACCATTTGTTTCTGTTCTAGTTTCTAAGAAATGTACTGATTTCTTGACTGCCTGTTTTTGTTTCTACTAACCAAATGATAAATGTATAAGATCATAGTAACCATTATTGACATCATGTTATCCTTCTGAATCAGTGTAAATATAGCCTGATCAATAAATATGGTGCCTGCTCGGTACTGACTGAGAGGTCCTCCCAATCCCATCTTTGTCTGTCTTTGTCTTGTGTTTTCTTCATCCTCACCCCCGACTCAGGTGCTGTCCGATTGCTGGCAGGCCTCGGCAGCATCCATAATTTTCGTTATGCATAGAAACCATTTTGTAACACTAACAAATGTTATAAAATAAAATTGTGATTACAGTTGCATGTGTCTGTAACTTAATACTTCTAACAGTCTCAACAGTCGGAGCAAGGGTTTCTATATTTGAATTTTGGAATAGGGGGTACCGATGTTCCCCCACTATTACCCTATGTGATCCTTAGGCTGAGATACAGCCTTGTGATTATGTCACTTTATGGGGCAAAAGTATTTTACAGATATAATTAGGCACATTAGCTAGTTGACTTTGAATTTAATCAAAAGAGAAATTATTAGAGTACATCTAATTACATGAGCCCTTTAAAAGAAGAAAGTTTTCTTTGGCTAATATCCAAGGAAAAGGTAGAGAAAATGAAAGTAGAGAAATTGATGATTTGAAAATGGAGGCAGAAGCCATATGCACAAGAAAGGAAACAACTTGTAGAAGCTTAGAACAGGGCCAACCTGACAACCACCCCAGAGGCCGAAACATCATCCCTATCGCTTCAAGAACTGGATTTGACAATAGTGGCTATATGCAGATTATTTTTCAAATGTTCAAAGTCAGCCCCCTGCAGAGTGGATACCCTGTGTTACCCTTGTGCTATTTAAAACACAAAACCCAGTAGACCCCTGCTAGATTTCTGACCTACACCTTTGTGCTCTAATGAATGAGTATACAGCCATTATTTACATTTGGTAATTTGTTACACAGCAATAGAAATCTAACACAGAACTCCTGTACACTCAGCCTTCCTTGTGTTTTTGCTTTCCCTGTCTTTTTTCATGCAAACGTAGTGTTATAACCCTCATGTGATGTCCAGCTATCAGTGAATGCTTAGACCACTGACTGGCTAGAGTCTTATAAAAATTTTAGACAATGCTTCAGTGCCCACAGACATAGAAAACCTGAAGATTTATTCTTTCTGTGGTAGGTACATATGTTTTTGTCCAGAAATTCCTGAGGTCATATAAGCCTTTCTACCTACTTATTATTATTTTTTCCCTGTGAATTTAAGGAATTTGGTCAAACTCTTTAAGAAAGTTTGCCTTTTTATTAATTTTATTAATTGTGAGTATAATATTTATTTCACAAGATTGTTTTGAGATTGCAGTGAAATATATAAAGTCCTCAGTGTAGTGTTTGATATATGGTGATAATTCAACAACCAATCATTTTCTTATAATGTTTGTTCAATGAAGGAAACAGAGACAGTGCAATTCATCCTCATAAGATGTCAGGAAAGTGATGCACCATCTACATGTATAGATTACTGGTAGTACAGCGACCGAGGGGAATCATGTATTCAATTTTTAGTTGCAAGTGTTATAAATGCAGGAAAGAAAGCTTATAATCCACTGTAAAAGGACACAAACACACAGTCAAGAAAGCTTTCCTTGATCATATGAGATTTACTTGAGGCCAACAGTACTTGAATGTGAAAGAACTAAGAGCTGGGGTAACCACAGACAGGGGCTTCAAAGAAAAGGAAAATTTTTGCTGAAACTGTGAGGCAGGAAACAACCCAGACACTTGAAGAACCAGAAAGAAAAGAGGGTGGAATTCAGAAAATGAGACTGTATTATATTGAGAAAGCAGTGATGCTACCTGGATAGCAGAAGATAAATCATGCTTGTTTTAAAGAAAGAAGCATGAAAACTTATTTTTAAGTACTAGGAAAGTGGTTTTTTTTTCTTTTTGAGACAGGGTCTCACTTTGCACTTCACGCTGGCCCTGAGCTCATTATGTTGCCCAGGCAAGCCTTGAACTCAGCAATCCTCCTGCCTCTGCCTCCCGAGTGCTGGGATTACAGGCGTGAGCCACCATGCCCGGCACTGTGGTATGTGGTATTGATGGCTGGTGGGCATGAGTCACCATGCCCAGCATTGTATGTGGTTACCGGGGATCAAACTCAGGACCTTGCACTTGCGAGGCAGGCGCCGGAACCACTGAGCTAAATCTCCGGCCCAGGAAAATGGTATTTTAAAGACAATATTCAACCTTGATGCAAGAATAGTGTCTAAAGTAAGCCAGAGAAGGTCCAAAGCAATTAGCTAAACATTCCTACAAAGGTAGCTATGCTGCAAAAAGATAAAAACAGCCATTTTCTTTTGGGAGAGGGCAGAAGACTCAGTGTGAAGGGGAAGTTTCTGGATAATGTTCTCTATCTCCATACTTTTATGGTTAAATAAACTCAGACGTTTGTCAAAACTCATTGAATAATACCCATACAATCTGAATATTTTACATATATAAATTGTACTTCAAAATTGTAAGTAACTATAAAACACTGCTTAATGATACCCACGCTGAAGTGTGTAGACAAAGTATGCTGATATGCGTTACTTATTTTGAAATGTGTCACAAAATATGTGGGCTGGTAATGGTAAAGAAACAGGTATGTGATAAAGCAAATATAACAAAGTCTTAATTGGAGAAATCAAGAGCTACTTGCTGTTCAATTGCTTTTATTTTTGTACGTGTTGAAAATTTTTTCAACACACAGCAGTTTAAGAGAAAGTGAAGGTACTAAAAAGCATGGGGAAAAACGATAGGTGCATGGACCCTGCTGATAGCATTTGAAAAGAAAAGCTTGGACCGAACTAAACAACATACACAAGGTAGATTTGTCCAAATTTGGTTATTACTGTGTGCTGGAATAAGGAAGATGGTAGGGATGGTTTAACTTCTGGGCTGTGGAGCTGATGTCTGGACCATACGACTCCTTGTCTGATGCAGAGATGAAGGACTTGGTTGGGTTTTGCCCTGGCCTTGATTGCAGAAATATTAAATGTGAAGTACATTGCAATCTAAAAATTGAACATGTGTCGTTAGTAATATCTGCTTAGAAAGCTCAGTCTCAATGGATTCATGTGTTAGAAACCATAGAAATAGTGAAAGTATGTATTACATTCTAGAATTTCTAATCAAAGCTGCAAGAAATAATGTATTTTCTTCTTTGTTTTTGTTTTCTAAATAAAACTCCTTCGTGTACACCTAGTACTCAAGGCCATGGCAGTTAATAAATTGATAAAGAATAGAAAAGGACTGAAACATACACAGTAGAGTAGGAAGGATTTGAGTGTTGCAGAAATTCTGGACATCCACGAAGTTTCTGGTGTGATCCACACAAGATTATCATTACTATGACAGAATATTTACTGGGTGTTCAATGGACCCCAAACTACCTCAAGGACTGACACTTGACAAGAACCTCTCATAGACTTCACTTGAAGAGTTATAGTTGCTTAGACAGAAAAACAGATTAAAAGCAAAGGAAGAAGTGTATAGAGTAGAATGAGATCACCAAACGTGGAGCTCCTGTTTTCCTCCCCTGAGTAGTCAGAGGTGGATTCCTCTCCCAACACTGGTGTATCAAAATGTGCCAGAGGGAGGCCCCCTGAGGGTTCTTTATGCAAGAGACTCTTGATGGTTTCAGAGTCTTTTTTAACTTAAATTTCTTACTTCACAAAATCTATCATACATTCTAGAACTCATTTATATCTACAGGTTCTCATCTCAGTGAAAAGTATTTACATATCTGTAACCTATTCATTTCATTTTTTTTTTTTTGAGACAGTGTCTTGCTTTGTAGTTCAGGCTGGCCCTCAGCTCACTCTGTAGCCCATGCAAGCCTCGAACTCGGCAATCCTCCTGTCTCTGCCTCCCAAGTGCTGGGATTACAGGCGTGAGACACCACACCCGGCACTGTGGTATGTGGTATTGATTGCTGATGGGCATGACTCACCATGCTCATTATGTGGTTATGGGGGATTGAACTTAGGACCTTGCACTTGTGAGGCAGGCACTGGAACCACTGAGCTGAATCTTAGCCCCTCATTTCACTTATTAGTGTGTCCTCAGGGTGTATCCATTTGAGTATAAATGATGCACACTTTTGTAACAAGTCCAGAGCAGAAGCTTTGGCTCTTCTTCAGTTTTCTTGTGTATTGTTTGCATTTCTTATACTCATGAGAACACAAGGAAACCTCTTACCTTCCACCACCCTGAAATAAAGAACTTTCCCTATGAATCAAGTGTTTTTAAAAAACTTTGCTTAGAATGTCATCCTCAGTTGGAAGAATTTGTTCCAAGAGGTGAGAGTGCTAGCGAGAACCAAAACGGGTTTTCTCATCACCGGCCTCCTTATCAAACATGGCGTATTGTAAAGACCTATGCCTTAGGTCTGGAGTAGAAGTCTGTTCTAAATCTAATATACTTAATATTATTCAGTTGCAAATGAATATCTTACACAACATGGTGGTTCTTCTGGATATATGTGATCCTCTGCTGTTTATGACACAGAAGTTACACAAGATCAACAAAAATGAACAAATACATTCACTGAAACTTTCTTCTTGGTTAGATTTTGAAGAACAGAATTGCTTTTTTCTCTTCTAGTAATAAAAGTTTTATGTCACATCCCTAGAATCAACCCAAACTCAGACAGAAGTCCCTATTATAGGATCTCTGTCATAGTTCAAGTTTAGTTGGTCTCTCCATTACCTGTAGATCTTTATTAATATGGAAAAAGTTGAATTGTTTTGTTTACATATATTTTATAAGAAAATAGATTATGACAGAAATAGGAAATTTTAGCTAAATCTTGAATCGAGTATATATAAGTATTTTAGGGTATAACATGTCTATGTATGCCTTCACATGCATTCTACAGTGTTCTAGCTAATTAACTAATTTAGTTTCTCTAATCATAATCAGTTGATGAGAAATAGTCAATATTCCAGGAGAATTTAATCAATGGGCTGATATAAACAAGGTTTAATAGAAATGGTAGCACCCTCAAGCCCCCAAAATATAAATTCCGTTCAAGATTTTGAGGCCGCCATCTGTGTGACGTGGAGCAGGCAATTTAATTCTCTAAGACTCAGTTTTCTTATTCATAAATTCACGAGTGTTGGAACTGTGTGCTCCATACATATTTCTTTCTAAACTCCTTTTCAGGTCTTATTTGTCTAAAGTGTATTTCCATAATTTTAAGAGTCTGAAAGCAGTCTGTATGCTTATTCTTAGAGCCGGTCAGGTAAGGGGGAAACAATAGTTGAGATGTGGGAGTCATAAAGAAGTCTAAGGCTGGCTTGAAAGTTCTGTAACAAAGAGGAGGTTTTAAAAGCAGCAGCAAATGTCAACAGATGCCATTGAAGTGGGAGGAAGAGTAAAGAATAGAGAAAAATACAGTAAGATACACGAAGACTTAGATCATTTAAATGCTAAAAGATGAAAGCTAGTTCAAAATAGCTCTAAATAAGGACAGTGACACATCTCTACAGAAAAGAATATCAAACAATTGCACATATCAAGTCTAAGTCATCAAAAAACTAAAGTATAAAGGTAATTCTGTATACATCATTAAATCTGAAAGGCTGGTAATAAGAAGTAATAAGATATTTTAAAAATCTGTAACATTAAAAAGATGATGCACTGTAATTAAGTAGGGCAGAAAGAACTGTGAAACTCACTGAACCTCAATAACCTCAGCAGTAGAAAAAATGGGAGAAAAATAAAAGAAAGCACATCCCAAGTGTTGTTACCAAAGAACTATACACGGTCTCCATTAGGTATTTTACTAAAGGAAAACTAAAATTTTACCTAGTTTCTTAGAAATAATTTTTCATGTTTTCAAAATAACTGAATTAGTGGGGTGGAAAGGAAAGTGGAAAAATCTTGGTCATTTTATATTATGAAAGCAAGGTCATTCTATTCATCCATTCTTTCAGTTAATGTGTTTACATTTGCATATTTGTTCTCTTTTCACTATCATGAACTGTCAAAGGCAACTTACTGGCATTTGCTCAGTTGACAGCTGTTTCCAAGACTGTGTGTCTTTTGTGCAAGGCACATTGAAACCTTCAGGATGGCCTTCCAAGGTACGACAAGGGAAAGCAGAGGAGGAAGCCCCACCAATGTTGACCAACACTGTCCAGACTGGCATTCTGCATTTTTTTTTACTTTTCTTCTAGCTGTTCTTGTTAATTACTCCTTTAGTGAGTGTGCACGTTTAGCATGTACATGGGTATATCTGACGAATGGCGATGCACATGAAAAACAGAGATAATTTTGCAAACAACTTTCACATCTAATTATTATTGGCAGCTGAATATTGATACCTCCTCTTTTTCTGAAGTCATTCTAGAGCTCTGAACCAAGAAATGAAAAGCAGGTGGGTAAAGATAGATATGTAGCTTTCATGAGGGGTTAAAACTGAACTTGGTCCCATGCAGTTTTCAATTCCTGCTTCTCACTCTCTTCCTCCATGCCTTTGGCAAAACTATCTATTGTACAATCCTTGGAAAAGGGAAAAGAAAATAAACAGAATACTCAGAGTTTTTCTTCCACCCAACCAGACATATGAAGACAGTCAGCAAATGCAGGGTTGTAGATGAAGACATATTCTTCCCAAATAAGTCTGCTGAGATCTGAGAATTCATATAAAATAAGAAGCATACATAAATATACTTTGCTAGTTCATGCTACCACAAGATAATAGCTGTTTTATGAAAGTGAACAGAATCACCCAGAATCATCCTACTTTCTTCTTTTCCTTTTGTTTTTATAGGTAATCTACCTATGAGTTAAAAATAAACTACTTGGTAAAATGACTAAAACTTTATGAACATTGAACTTGTATCCCAGTAACTATCAATTGATATTAAATTATGTTTAATACAAACACAAAACCATAAACTAGGGTTACTATAAAGATTATATGTAGCTGATTGAGATCCATATTTTAAAGATTCATTTGAAGTTACCTTATCCAAAATCCTTTTCCTATCACCAAGGAACATATTATGGATTTCTTTTGGCTCCATCAGTCACTAATAAGGCATTTCAGTGTCTAGGCTATTATTTTTATGATCCCTGCACACTATTCATTACAAAATGTTTGTGAATTCAATTAAAAAGCAAGATAGTTTTATAAGGACGTATATTAGAAAAGAGACTCTAGTTATCCTGTGACAATCTTAGCAAAGACCTTGATGAGTAATTGAATGTTAGACTCTTAACATCTCTTTTTTCATCACCTGTATCTGATGAAGATGAAAATTCTTCAGCATAAATACCATATCTTTTCTCTGGTTATGAGAACCTGTAGATGTAAATGAGTTCTAGAATGTATGATAGATTTTATGAAATAGGAAATTTTCAAAGTGAAAGTGGTAGGGGAAAGTAATGAGGGGAAAGAATAAACATGAATTAAAAAAGAAAAAAAGCACATGTATATAGGGGGTGGGGGGTGTATGGTAGATAGGGATATAGGTAAAAATGGGAATTAACTCATGTCATATACTGGTATAGATTTCCCATTGTTGAGTGTGATTGTGAGCTGTACATAAAATGTACCAATAAAGAATTCAATCTAAAAAAATTTCCTCAGCATAATTATGAAATACAATTGCAGTATTATTACTGTAAGTTGTTTGATAATTACTTTCCAGATTGTTGGACCTAATATCATCTAGTTAAAATATTCACCTATAAAATCACAAACACATTTAATAGAGTTCCAATATGGATTCAAACTTTTCTCTGCACTTAATCAGCCTATAATGATGATTAATCAGCCTATAATGATAATATATGTAAATCTACCTTCTGTAAAGACATTAGTGTAATGAATTTGAAGGTAATTTTAAATAAGCACCTTTTTTAAACAATAAAGAATTGTAAAAATACCAGCTTAATTTACAATTATTAGGACAAATGTTTTACTGTATTCAATAAATGAATTTATACACATGTACAAACACATGTGAGCAGTAGGGAGTCTTAGGCGGTAGAGAAAATGAATGCTTTTTCTTTTAACTATCTTATAATATTATGTGGTTAAAGGAAAAATAGAAATAATAAAATAATTTACTTATTTTTATTGGTACCAACATTTATAAAATATTTTTTGTGTTAAAAAACTTCTCCACAACCAACTGAAAACTCTCACTACAAAATTATTCCTCAAATGAGAAACAAATAATTAGTGACTTTTTTCCTTGCATAATGAGAGTCATTAATGTGTTAGAAAGACAGAGTAGTATAATGAAATCCATATATTAGCAATCCTTGTTAAATATTTCATATTCTGTCAACAGTCGGATGCATTTATATTTATTAAGACATTAATAGACTTCTGCTTTACTGTTGAACAACATGGAGTCATGGATGTATTTTATTCATTACAACATTTGCAATTTCCTTATTTTGAAAAAAATTCAATGTGAAATGATCATTGTTTGGAAGATGTGACGGTTATTTCATTTAATAAACTGGCTACTACATAATGAGACATTTGATATTTAGTTCATACCTTAGAATAAACAGCATGACATACATATCCAAAGTCTTGAGGTTAGAGCTGTATTATAAAACAAAAACCAAGACACGAACTCCAGGTGGGTTTACTGTCACGATACTGTGTGTATTCACGCAGGAGAAAGACTTGGTGTGTGAGCCTCCTAGGCTCAGGTGACCTAGCCCCTATCCTTGTCATTTGAAACTCTAAATTTTCTTTCCCTTTTAAGCCTACAAACTACTTCAAGGAAAAGGACTCTAAAATTATTTAAAGTTTGGAATGTAAAATTATTTAAGTGAATAATATAAGAATGCAAGTATAAAAATGCCACTTTGTGTTGTACACTGGTTGGATTTCAACTTTTCACATACATACACGAAAACACCTAATAATTTTGAGATGAAAAGCCTCCAAAAGTCTGAAATGTATCCCTGGCTCTAAATACAACACACATAAAAATAAACAAGTGTCTTCTTCCATCTCACAATAAAAGATTTTGTGAGTGGCATGTTTTGAATATAGGCTGTGAGCTAGTGACTCGTGTGTTGGAAGCTCGGGCCTCAGTGTGGAGACACTGGATGCTGGTGAAACTTTTAAGAGGCAGAAGATAGAGAGAGATCGTTGCGCTATTACTGTGCTGCCCTTGCAAGCCCAAGCTGTGCAGTGCTGTGGGATGGTGTAGTAAGTTGAGAGGTGAACGATTACTAATGCCTGATCCAGGAGGCTGCTGTTGCCCTATTAGAACATTTTAGCTGTGGCTAAATGACAGTGATGAGCTTTAAAAGAATTTATATAAAAAAGAAGTAGTTGGCTTTAATGTTATGCTATCTGGCTATTTTAGAAAGGATAAATAAAAAGAGGAGGAGATTGGGGTGAAGGAAGCCAGTTAGTGAGATTTTAAAGTCAGCCAGGGGAGAAATGAATGGCTCCTATGTGGAAACAACAGTAGTAATCACAAAGAATGAATTTGAAAAGTAGGACATCAGGTCATCAGGACTGGGTGCTTGTGTGGGCGCACTGCAAATTGGGGGGAGGCAAAACTTCCTTCTGATCCTAGGCTCATGCTCCTGTTCCTGAGGCCAGGGCCCAAAGGACACAGTAAGTGGGGTGCTGCATTGAGCTTGTGGGGGCATACCAATGGAAATTGCTTTGCAGGTGATTAGGTGTAGAAATCTAAGCCTTGGAAGAATTATTTAAAAAGAGAGTTGGGAGTCACTGGCATCTAGATAGTCGTTAAAACATGACAGTCCATGAAAGAGCTCATAGGCAACTAGGGACAGTAGAACAGACAATCTCCTTTCGGTGGTGACAGCATCCAGGCAATGAATACCTGGAAATTAGACACCCCTGGATCTTTCCCATGCTACACCCTCACACTAATGAAGCATTAAATCTAAAGCTATTCAACTTGTGATCCAGGTATCACCTACTTTGGAATCACCTGGGCAAGATGTTGAAAACGATAATGCTTTGTACTGCTGCAGGCATAAACAATTTCATTCCCAGAAGATGGGGCAGGCTTCTGTTTCCAGTCACCTCTCCCCGTGCATTGGTTTATTCCAAACCTAACAATGATCTTCCTTACAAAGAACTTCTCAACTATCAAGAAGCATTTAAAAACCTGGATATCATATTAAAAGTCAAATTCTGCTCCTGAAGATCTGCACTAAAGCCAGAAAAGTCTTCATTTCCAATAGGTATCACTGTGAGAAGAGTGGTCCAGGCATACAACAAAAGCAAAGCCTTTAAGAAACACATAATGCTCTCTCAAGTCAGAGATGACCAGGCATCTGTTGTAGTTTGGATGTTGAACGCTCTTTAGTGGTCCAGATCGTGGTCCTTGAAATGTTGCTAGTGTGAGGTGGTAGAATTTTTAGGAAGTAAGACATAGCTAGCCTCAGGTCACATGGGTCGGGGTAGGTCCTTAAGCCACTCAGGACATGTTCTCAAAGAGGACTGTGGGATCCTCCTCCTCTTTTGAAAATTTAAAAACTACTTGGTAATTTTGAAGGACACAATATATTGTGTCAACTCTTGTTATTGCCATACTATATATCCCTAGAGCTTATTTCTCTAACTTGGAAATTAAAAAAAAAATAAGTGCTATCCTTTTTAGAAGGCTGGTTGAATCTATATTGTAATCTGGTTCAAAGGCTGCTGCATTCATTCATAAATTGTACTGGCAGGTCTCTATAGTTATTTGTGCTCTCAACTTTACTAGTATTTTACTTCCTTACGTCCATTTGTGTTTTCAGGGCTATTGTTATATCTATTTAATTTAATAAAAATATGCCTTGCAATTAATTTTTAAATGCCTTTAATGCAGGAACAACATAAATTTATATGTTAGTAACTACTTATAAAGCAGGAACAGCATAAACTTACATGTTAGTAACTACTTATAACATTAAAAGATGATTAATAACTGTAATGATTATCTTTTCTAATCTTGAAGATATATGCTATATTGAACTTAACTATAAGAGATGCTTTGTGTAACTCTACCCTTTCTTATTTTTACTATACCTGTCAAATACAAAAGTACTTGAACTATATTACATTTAGTTGGAGTCTTTGCTCTTAATCATTATATTTTAGCTGGGAGAACCATCAGAACAGAATTGTAGTGAGAGGTGACATGAGTTAGCTTGTGCTTTCCAAAGACGGAATGAAGTGGACTCACTTAGGCCAGAGCTTCTATCTCAAGTCCTTACAGCTTTTTTAGGTTAAATTTGTTGTGAAGCAGGGAACAAATTATGTTCCGAATCTTCCTACTGATTATCCTTGAGTGACTTGCTATGTTTGTACTTCTTATTGAAGTGAATGGACTTGAGAGAAAAACATTTTCGGGTGGAGGAAGTTGGTTGTTTTTTATTGGTTAATAAATTCCCACGGGATTTGTTGAACAGGCACGTGGAGTGTGAGGTCTGAATTTCCAAACCATTTCTGATGGGAATCATTGGCATCAAGGGGGCATAACTACCGAACGTTTGAAAAAACTCACTTAAAAAACTTTACTCATTGAAAATATAAAGTACCAAGAATGAAAACCTATGCAAACATCCTACAAAATGATGAAATTATAGATTTTATAAATAGGAAGTTGATCAAGAATTGGAGGAGGCAGGGATGGAAGGAATGGGCAGGTGATAAAAAACAGAATTAACACTTGTTAAATAAGTGTAACAACTCTAGACAATAAATGCAAACTGTAAACACTGTAAAATGTATTAATTAAAATGTATAGAAAAATAAAGTTATAAAACCAACCAAAAGTAGAGAATGACTATCAGAAAAAGTACCTGCAAATAGCCGGGCGTGCTGGCTCATGCCTGTAATCCTAGCACTTGGGAGGCAGATACAGGAGGATGACTGAGTTCGAGGCTTGCCTGGGCTACACAGTGAGCTGAGGGCCAGCCTGAACTACAAAGCGAGACCTGTCTCAAAAAAAACAGAACAAAACAAAACAAAACAAAACAAAAAACCCAGTTAATACAAGACATAAGACAAATAAAACCCTGCAAGGTGTGGTGTCACAAAGGTTCAAGCAGAAAATATGTCAGAGGATGTGATGAATCAAATCAGAACACAGAGTTGACAACTAGGTTTGACCACATTCATATTGTAGATAATCTTGAGCAAATTTTTTATTTTTATTTATTTATTTATTTGCAAATTTTTTATTTTTGGGAGAGGGTCTTGCTTTGCAGTTCAGGCTGGACCCTAGCCCAGGCAAGCCTTAAACTCAGCAATCCTCCTGTCTCCTGAGTGCTGGGATTACAGACATCAGCTACCATGCCCAGGGTGAGTCACCCTGCCCACTATCATATCACTGTATGTGGTTACAGGGATCACACCAGGGACCTTGTGTTTGTTAGGCAGGCGGCGGAACCACTGAGCTAAATCTCTGGCCCCCTTGAGCAAATTTTTTCATTCAAATATTTGATAACAATGTCTGTTTTAAAAGATATGCTGACAAAATATGAGGCAAAGCTATACAAAATTAGAAAAGGTGTTTTTGTTTTTTTTTTTCTAGATTTATCACTGTGACTCTGAAGAGATCATTTTACCTGGAAAAGTACAAAATGTCAAACTGTTAAATGTTAAATATTAAATTATTTTTAAAATAGGAAATATTCGAAGGGAGTGTGTTGGAATGTAATGAGGGAGAAGAATAAATATGATTTGGAAAGAAAAAGAAATAGCATATTATATATAAGGAGTGAGGGGGTGTAGGTGAGTAGGGATATGGGTAAAAATGAAAATTAACTTCTGTCATATACTGGTACAAATTCCCCAATATTGAGTGTGATTGTGAGCTGTATATAAAATGTACCAATAAAGAATTCAATAAAAAAGAAATTATGAATCCTTTAAAAATGTAACTATATTCCTCTATACGTTCTATATATTCACTTGTTTAGATTTAATAACTCTGGCACCTTTAAAAGCAACTACATTTTTTAAAAATGCAAAACAGCAAAGTGCATAATTGTCTTTAGAAGAGACTGTACAGAAAGAGAATGATAAGGCATCAGAATATTTGTAGGTGCAAATATTCTAAGTAATTATATTTGGTGTGACCCAGAATGGAAGAGGTGAGGCTGACTTTCACAAAGAAAGGAACATTTCTCAGTATAACTGAAATGAAAGCAAATTACAGTACAAACACACAAACACAGGTAACTTGGGGTAAGGAAGATAAAGGATTATCTATTTAATGCTTCATTTTCGCTTGAGATATTGAATTCATAAAAATTGTTAATGAAGCAGTAATATATTTGAAGTCATTAGCATGCTTAATTTTACATAGTTGAATATATGAACATAAATGTGCCCATGATAAAATTAATAGCTTCATAGTATAATATTTATCTGGCAATCTGTCTTAGTACATCTTGGTTCTCCAATTATACTGGAAAGTTCTATCTACATTCTGAAAATCAAACTGTTTAAAGTTTTATCTATATTTAAGTATACCTGTATTTAATGGATTCATTTTCCCTTGAAAGTATAATTTTCTTTTTTGTTAGGTGCTTAGGTTTTCATTATGCACAAACATTTTAAAAAATTTTCACTTTATACATATATCTGAGTGCCTTTAAATCACTATATATGATATATAATGTATATAATATGTATAAATACATTTATGTATATTACTACTTACTCCCCGAATATATAGATATTCTGTACCTTATGATACAGTTAAAAACATTTAGCATTTATTAATGTCATTATTATATAAGTCAATAGAAATAATATACAAAATACCAAAATAGCTATAACAAGTGAAACAGGTCCATTTAAATATGCAGAGACTAAGAAAAAGAAGTTCAAATGAGATGTGTTCTTTGAAGGGAAACTAACCTGTCTGATTTAGGAAAATGTGTGGTGTGCAAATTTTTCTGTGAGGTTACAACCTTCATTTTCAATCAGATTAATTTCACTAGGTACTTGTGTTTGGTATTAAACACATCTGTGTTTTAATTCCAAACCTAAATTTCTTCTTGTATTTGTTTAGAAGTATTTCTCAAACTGAAGTTTGTCCTTCTGTTAAGCAACAGTAAGAGGACATGTAGTCTCCACTTGAAGATGAAAAGGTACCACAGTGGAATGTGACTGGAATATAAGTTGTCATTCAGAATAAGAAGGATCCACAGCAATTACCAAGCAGAGTCTGCTATGGGAAGTTGTTGTAATCAAAATAATATCTACATTAACTTAGTCATTGTACTAAACTATAAATCAGGTCTTTGTGGATAGAGACTATCCATTCATCTTGACAGGAAATCTGGTGCATCTAAAACAATAAGTTTTTTGGGTCAGAGATGTGGCTCAGTGGCACCATTTCTGTCTGGCATGCTCAAGGTCCTGTGTTCAAACTCTGGTACTGAAAGAAAGAGTAGTTTTTGAATGAATGACTTTATTGAAAAACTTGTGTAGGAGACACCGTATCTGTGCTGTACAGATGAGGAAAACCAGCCAAGTCTGGAGGAATAAATTCAATAAAGTGATGAGGCAAAACCCTGAGCACAAGACTGCCTCACTTTAATGTGCATGGCTCACTACCTGGGAAGAAACGTTCGCCACCACTGGTCATTCGAGAGGCGCAGATACAAAGAACACTGAGATTTATCTTACTTAACAAAATATGGCCGCTATCAAGAAATCTTCAAACAACAAAGGCTAGTCGGGCTGTGGGGGCAAAGGAAATAATATAGAGTATACAGGTTTTGACATTTATTTCTATATACATTTTTAATAAATGGTTAGAAAATACTGTTAGATAATTATCAAAAAGTAGCAATATTTTCACATTTATCTGCTACCCATTGACACTGTTACCCCACAGACATGCCAAGAAAGATTATGTGTTACTTTGAAATATATTATTAAGATCTTATAGAATTTCACCCATCAAAGTTGGCCTTCTATACACATAGACACATTCACACACAAATACTTGCATAAAAACAAATTAATAGAAGAAAATTAGTGAGGTTATTAATCAATAAACTGGAAACTAACAGGCCACTAATTGATAACTTATCAATTGTTTATGGAATTATCCCCCAAATAAATATTTAAAACTCAAACCATCTTGATTTGTTTGCTGAGATAAAATTACATGGCAAAGTACAACATCAAATCTTCCTGATTTGACCACTTGATCCACTGATTACTTTGGACCACCTTTGACTTACTTTTTTCTTTTTTTATTGGTACATTATATATACACATCTTGATTACATGCCACATTGAGAATTTATACCAGTATATGACACAAATTAATTCTCATTTTTGTCTTTCTTAATAATGTATTTTGATACTGTAAAGAAGATCAGTGACATGCATTTTGTTAGGATGAATGAGTTGACTGACATAAGATTAACATTTTGTCTGAGATATTGTTTTACTATTTAAATTCTCCCCAAAGATCATCACAAAAGAAAATAGACCTGAGACATGGTCTGACTTCCACTGTGTGATCTTGGTCTGGTCATTAACTTTTGCATGTTGCTAATTCCTTCAATAAGAAGAAAAATATCAATTTATAATAAGACAATCAATTCTCAAATATTTGAATACCTTTCAAGATGCTGGGAATGATATTTGAATTTCTGAAAAGATAATAATGCATGATAGTATAGACAATAAAGCGTTTAGTTTTAGTAATTTCTGTTTCGGTATTACAATCCTGTATGCACACATAAAAAATCACAGGCTATAATAATTGTTGGCTTCCTCATTTTACATATAGGAAAACTGAATTTCAAAAACCATTAATAATTGTCCAAGTTTTTACAGTAGTGTGTGCCACAATTGTGGCTCAAATCAATTTCTGCTCTCCTAAATTCTGGGCCTCTTCCTCTTTCTCTCACAACCACTTCTCACAAATATTGTTATATTTTCTCTTGTTATAGTAAAAGATAGGGCATTGCCTCTTTCAAAGCTTAGCAAGGAAAAATAACTTGACTTGTTAACTTGACCTTGGGAATGGTCCTTGTACAGTCAGGTTTAAAATGGTAGGGAACCCCCAGGGTTAGCTCAAGACTTTTCCTCTGCCCAGATTTTACTGAAAGAATTTTCAAATTAGATCACTGCCTGAACAATGGGTACAGGGTTGAGAAGATTTCAGAAACCCTAAACACAATGAAACTCATTAAACTTAAATATTTTAACCAAGTGGTTGACAGCAGTTTTTTTCCTTGAAACTCAGAATAATTAGGCAGAACATGGGGTTACTTTTCAAAGAAAGCTTCCTCTGTACCTCTCTGCTGACCTAGAATTTGAAAGACGTTTTCACATGTATCTGCTCTTCACAGCAAATTCGGTTCCACTGATGTATTTTTTTTCCCCTTTGCACAGGGGAGATCGGCATAACAACCAGCACTTTTGCTAATTCCCAGTGGAACACAGACACCTGGAAGAAAGAAATAATTTTTACCACCTACAGTTTTCCCATGGAAGAGCAGGAGAGAAAGAATCACTGAGCCCAAGAGGAGGAGAAGATTAATAAGCACTGCCATCACTGCAGGGAAAAAATATTTTTCAAAACAACAATAAAAGGTGCTTCTAGGATAACTGTACACTCTTCCTTTTTCTTCTCTTAAAGAAGGAATAAAGAACAACATGCCAAAACAGAGAAGCAAAAGAGGACTAGACACGAGGTAAGGAAATAAAAGGTCAGCATCCTGGAGTGGTTATAAACAGTAAAAGGAGAAGATAATTTAGGGTCTCATCTTTCCTGTACTGTATATGTGCAGGTATTTGTGGCCGGGGTCATATGGCACTGATGTACCTGCGTAGAAAACAACCGTGGGCTGTAGAAATAGATTATGTGCATAGGAGTTTATGCATTTCAAATCATTTGTGTACTCCGATTGCCAAGCCCAGGTTTGCCTAGATGCAGTTTCCAAAGCAAGACTACAAAGGGAACGAGAATCAAGTAACTGACTTAGAACAAACAAACAATCCTTTCTAACTACTCCTTATTAGTGATTGATATTTATATGTTCTTCTCTGGCACATATGATTTTTCCTCAAAATATGATTGCTTGCCTCCTGTGTCTCTCCTTTGCCCTCATTTAAATTGAGGATGATGAGCTGCACATATTTTTCTAGAGTCACTATGTGAAAGTGATTTGATCTGATAGTTTTAAAATTCATTTTTAATATAATCACTACAGTGTATTTCCCCTATATACTTTTCTGCCCACTTTTAAAGGATATTCTTAAACTATCATAAAAGATTACGTGTCTCTCAGAATCTAGACTTGAAAAAAGCTCAAAAGGGTAGTGAACAACTTAAAATGAAGTAAGATTTACACATTTTATCTTAAAGTGCCATCTGCTTTTCTTTAATCGACCCACAGTAACAGTATCTCTGTTGTTGAAAATCAGGCTGCAGATTTCTGATGTCATTTTACATATCATGGAACTGTGCCGATTCTGTTTGCATATCTTCCAGTTTTAAATCTGATAATTACTTGATATTTCGTTTATTAAGGAAAGCATGGAAACACCTAAATGATGGTCCTAGAAGCTTCACAATAATGATCCTGGAAGGAAAAACAAAACAAAACAAAAGCTCCAGTACTCGGCAGCTTCAGAATAGGCTTTTCTTGCTCCTCTGCCCATAGCGCACTGCTGCACTGAAAGGAAAGAGACACTCCAGTGATTTAATTACTCCTCCACTCCTCATTACGTATGTGGCTTAATATAGCGAACAACAGCAGAGACGACACTGTGGAGAGTCAGCTTCCGCCTGCTGAAATCTACAGCGTGCTCACACTCATAAATAAAGCTCTCACTTCACTGACATTTCCCTGGAAAGAGAAAGGAATACTGAGCTACTTCTACAGTTAGCTTTATTAACGTGTGGAACGCTGAGGGAGTGATGTATTTTTCAGTGATATTTTAAGTACTTCGCCTAATAAGAGTCAGAATGTAGCCACATCCCTATGAATTTCCAGAATGGCCCAGAGTTGTACATTTACAAGGGTATGCAAATCTCTTGTATTTCTTCATTACTGAGTGAAGGATGGTGAATATTGCCAATTATTTTTCTTGTTTGTGTATTTCTCATGTGGGTGCTTAAGAACTATTTCTAGACCTCTGAAGCTCCTACGTGATTAGCTGGTCTTTCTCAGGTTATAGATCTCCTTCCAATCCACAGTATCTTTCTCTCCCTTCATTCCCTTCCCTCTCTTCTGTCTCTTCTCTTTCTCTCTCCCTCTCCAAATGTATTTGTCCTATTTGTGCATGTTTTCCTCTTTCTTATTGGTTGATTGTGCTACTTTACTGGACTAAAATATTCAGCTTTTTTCTCTTTTACTAGACTTCATGTCAACAAACCCAGCCTTCATTTCAAGGTTCTCATAAAATACAAAAATATTTGATTTATTCTATTAATTTAATAAACATTCACAGGCATCTATCCTACACAGATATTGTGGTCTATTCTGTAACCAAGAAGCTCACATAGAGCCTTAAAGAATGAGAGTTTCTCCACACAGTCTCTGCCTGAGGGATTAACTTCTACTGCCCTTTAAAACCAAGGGTGGACAGGATGTGTTGACGCTGTCCTCAGGTGCCCAGTTTCCTTTCAGCAGGAAAGAAAAAAGCTGAGGATGCCCAATAGATATGACAGTCGCACACTTCTCATGTTTTATTCCATTGTATCTTTCTATCTCTTCCTTAGTGAAAAAGTGGTTTTAACATAGAAGTTTGGGTGTGGCACAGCTGGCTAGAAAATAACAGGATCTGGCAATTACAAGATCCTGAGAAAGAGCCAAATAATTCCCGGGGCCCCGTATGTAAAAATTCTCGCAGACTCTCATGAGATGAGGATGGGTGAGTATTTTGGGAAACCACCAGCTCCATCGACCAATAGGATGGATACAGTGAGTCAGAAAGACCCGGTGCTTATGCACAGGATGCTTACGGTCTGGGAATATTCTGCATCTGGTAATTCTGCTGCTGAAAATGACTTTCTTTTTTCTTTTCTTTTTTTTTTTTTTTTGAGACTGGGTCTTGCTTTGTAGTTCAGGCTGGCTCTGAGCACACTATGTAGTCCAGGCAGGCTCTGAGCTCACTATGTAGTCCAGGCAAGCCTCAAACTCAGCAATCCTCCTGTCTCTGCCTCCCGAGTGCTGGGATTACAGGCGTGAGCCACCATGCCTGGCCCTGTGGAATGGGTATGTGGTATGTGGTATGTGGTATTGATTGCTGGTGGGCATGAGTCTTCCCACCCAGCATTGTATGTGGTTACCGGGGATCGAACTCAGGACCTTGTGCTTGTGAGGCAGGCTCCAGAATCACTGAGCTAACCCTCCGGCCCTGACTGTCTTCTCCTCTAGCACTTTATTTGTACTTTTCTTTTTTTTTCCCCTTTTCAGTATTGGGAACTGAACCCAGGACCTTCTCACTAAATTATATTGCAAGCTCTCCCCTGTTTTCAGTGTTTGCAACAGAATGCTTGCTGAATTGCTCAGGTCGGGTTTGAACATGGAATCCTCCTGCTTCAGTTTCTCAGAATGCTGCCATTATAGTGTGTGCCACAGTATCTGTCTTTAATTTCTACCCACAGTGTGTTTTGTGTTCTACCTTAGCACGCATCCATACAGGTATCCTAAGTGTACATTTACAATCATAGTAAATGCATTTTCCAGTTAAATATTACTATGTATAACACTAAAAGCTTATTGTCTAAAACAGCAATAATATTGTATGTTTTTACTGATCGTGGTCTACAGGGATGTCTTGTCTCCCTTCAGGCATGTCTGAATATTCACCAGAGATAGCTGACATGCCTCGCTGAAATACCTAGGGACCAGGAAATGATCCTTTTCTGCCTTCTTTACATATCCTCTCCAGGTGGTCTCAGGGAAGACACTGCACCTGTGTGGGGCTTCTAAGATGAGGCTCCAAAAGACTCAAGTTAAGCAGAGACGTTGTAATCACTTGACATCAAAAGTCACTAATTCCATGTAATACTGAGAAACCACATCAGGAAAGCCAGCCCAATTCAGGCTGAGGGGATTAGACTTGGCTCTTAATGATAAGTCACAGAAGTACTGAAAACATTTTAACTATATTCAAAGTAATACGATAAGGGAGTGTAGAGGTGGAGGCTTGTATGAGTGTTATATGGGGTACGTTTGGAGAAGGCTTCTATGATTTCTACCTTCTTTCCTTTGGCTGAAAAGAGACATGGTCTTTAAATTTAGAGAATCTCAGAAATATTGAGACACACAAATATTTGAAATAGCAGTTTCTGTTACTGTCCTTCCTTTGGCTCATGTGGACATGCACCTATTTGTTGATAGACCTGTATGCCTGTTGTCTTAGTAGAAACTTTTTGCTTTTAGTTTAACTCCACGATACCTGGTTATATTCACTGAGTTCTTCTGCTACTGTCCATTGTGGTCAAATGTGGATCGAAGTTGACAGTTTATTGTATATTCTGTTTATGCATATTGTACAGTTCCTGCTCCAGCAAAGATATAAATTATTAAATTTAAATTACATTTAAATTAAATTGTATTCAGTTATTAAATTAAAAAATCTTACTTCTTCAATAGAGAGTGTTATTTACAAACCAGCATCTGTGTTCTAAGCCTATACATTCTTAAGGTTTCTGTTAGTCACTTTCTCATCTTGGGGACCCAAGACTTGATGACTACAACTGAAGAAGAGATTTTTTTGACTCAAAGTTTCATAGGGCTCAGTCTCTGGTTAACTGGCTCCCTGGAAAAAATGGCATGAATGAAGGACATGTCAGAGAACACTTCGTAGACCACAAATGAACAACTTAATATATTTTCATAAATTGGCCAAAACTGTGTAACCAGCACCCTAGCTAAGAAATAAAATGTCACCAGATCCTAAAATAACCTTCTTCATCATATTATGGGCATCAACTTGCTTCACCTCTATGGGTAACTGTTTTGGTGACATCAATATTACTGAATTTTAAACTTCATTGAAATAGAATCCAGTGATATACCTGCTCTTGTTTCTTTTGTTCAACAGTACATTTGTGTTTGTGAACATTGCTTATAATTTTACATGTAAGAGTTGATTCATTGCTATATATTTTATGACTTCCATAATCTACTTATTTTAAGAGGGTGAGAATTTGGTATTTCTCTAGTTTTTGAATTACTATGAAGAAGCTTAAATGCACATTGCTGTACATATGTTTGTTGTGCATCTTAGACTGACATACAGACTTGTAGACACAATACTCACATAAGGTTAGAAAATATTGTCAGCTCCCCAAGACATTTTATTCCTGTCTATTGGCGTTTGAGAGTTTCTTTCAGGATGCTGAATCTTTATTTTCAAAAATGTCTGAATTTTTAAAACATATGATTGCAGTCAAGATGAGCTTTTTAATCATTCTTACCTTTCTGGTTGTGATTTCTTTAATATGAGATGTGGTTAGAAAATAAGCTGCATTTTAAATATAAAAAAAATTTCAAGTAAAAGCCACATTACCATGAAATATCCTCCAAATACTCTGCCTTACTTTTTTTTTCTTTTTTGGTGGTACCAGGAATTGAACTTGTGTCTTTGTGTGTCTAAGTTTGGTGTGGTACCACTTGAGCTAAATCCCCAGCCCCTTCTGCTTTACTCTTAACATTTTTATTTCAACATTCTTGCCACTTCCTAAAGCAGTTGTAAAGGTCTTGCTTTAAACTGCACTGTCATGGCTAAGCTCAGTATCCTGAATCAGTTAAAAATATTTATTTCTTCATGGTCATTTTGATTAGAAGAGAGACAAAAGTCTCGTGGTGCCAGGTCCAGTGAACGGTATGAAGAGGACACATCATCATGCTTAGAGGACGTCACATTTCCACTGTTCAGTGTTGTGTGCAGCAGCATGCACTGTATTTTGATCACACGTGCAGAGGTACTCATGAAATGAGCTCCCAAAATGGCTTCAGAATGGGCCAAGAGTGACAGATATATGTGTTTGGCATGAGGAAGAGTATTTGGAGGGGGATTAGCAACAATATATCTGCTACTGTAATGATTTAATAATTACAGTACAATTTTTGATGAGCCCTTCAAGTTTGTGAAGTGTAGCCACAATTTACTACTTTTGGGGTTTCTCTGCTTTTTGAAGACTGATACTTCAGAAAAGTGCTACTTACCTTGCTTTGTAAGAGAAGTGACAGGTCTTCCTAACATTTACCCACATCGACTCAGAGATGACCATTTTCTGCCTACCAGTATGAGTTACCTCCTTGCCCAGTGCCCGACCAGTGAGTCAGTGCTGCCTGTTGTAGCTTTTAAAGCAGGGGCTTGTGCAAAGAACCAGGTTCAGCACTCAGCAGCAGAATTACCCTGTGCACTCCATAAAGAAAACCCCAAGTCTTAACTGATGTGCATGGCGAAGATTTACTTCTTAAGCATATCTTGGCTCTATGTCTTGGCATCATGCTGTTTCTCTGACCACCATAGCAAGAGAAGGCAGTGTTGGAGGTACCGGGGTTCACAGGGGACCCTCTGCCTTCTTTGGGAAGTGGGTCGTGCCCCTCTTGGCTTTCGTTTTGAAAACTCAGCACCTACAATTTCATCCTGAGTGCATTGCAAAAGGTTAGACACATGGATATTTGGTAATGATAACAATTTCTGATAACAATGGCTGATTGTCAAAACCCCAATATAAACTAAATTAAGGAACTATTTTCTCTGTACAGCTGTGAGCCATTACAAAAACCTCACTTTTCAAGTGATTCATTGTTTTCTATTTCAAGTACAATTTGACATATATACATTCAGAGAAAGAGTACACATTGTAATGTCAGGTATTTAGCACCATGATAGAAGTGTCTAGAATTGAAGTGTTGTTATTGAATATTTATGTACCATGCTTTCCTTATCCATCCATCCATGGAGGAATGTCTCACTTGATTCTATATCCTGATTATTGTGAAGTGTGTCATAATAAACATATATATATATATATATATATACATATAGATATATACAGGTCTCTCTATATTATGCAGAGTTTAATTCTTTTGGGTATGTATCAATGAGGGATATATCATATGTTATGTCTATTTTTTTGAGGAGCCTTCATACTGATATCTACAATGGTTGTACTAATTTATCTTCCAGTCCACAGTGTAGAGTGTCCCTCCCCCATCATATCCTTCTCCCCACATAGATAAAAATAAAAGTGCATTAAAGTAGCAGGGAAGCCATTAGAGAAAAATAGGATTAGGACAAAGACAGGGGAGGGCAAGAGAGAACAATTCAGGTCAGATAGGATTAAAGTTTGGCATAGTTGTATGAAAATTCCACAATAAAACTCATTTGTTATGTATAATTAATATACACTCATAAAATATTGATACTGCTTTGACTATTATTTATCCACAGCAGTATTATTAATGATTAAAATTCTCACAAGTAATCAAAATCAAGGGATATTCTGGCACATATTTCTCCTGTATCTTACTGAGGGGCAGTCAGTGTGAACAGTAACCAATTAATAGGATAGATATGTCTAAAACTTTGTCTCACGTGCAGACTGTGGAAGGCAGCACTTTCTGTGTAATCTCTACTAAGTCAGAGGTAATGCAGGTCCCAAAGGCACCTTTATAGCTTATTAGATATGTGTTATTTATTTTTCATCACTCGCATCAGTTGTTTCAAACAGGAGTTTTACAAAAGCTGCTATTACTCCTCCGCATTCTTTACCTTTGACATTGTCTCATGCCTCACATGATTACGCATTATTGGCAATAACTTCTCAAGAATGTTCCATTGTCTAAAATGATCTAATGCTTTTCTCTATTTTCTACAGTGTGATTCTCTCTCCTGTCACCCAGTGATCTCCAATGAATGTTGATTGAATTGAAATGGATACAAACTCAGCACTATTCTTCATTCCCCAGTGTACACAAGTTCGATTTAAGTTAAATTCAACTCCATGTGGTCAAAGGAAAGAATAACAGTTCACCCAGACTTTTGATCTCCTGCATGGAAGGTGGCAAGAAAAGAGTTTGAAATCGCTCTGTCATTTGACACATCATTCCAGATCTGATACCATTTTCTTCTTTGTGTCCACTGTCCTTAGACAATGGTCCCTATTCTCAGAGCTTAAGATCGTGGGTAGAGTGCCAGCCCTCATATCTGTGTTCCAGGTAACACACAGGCAAAGACACAAAGGAGAAGTGGACAAAAATTGTATGACGACTCACTTGATATTTTTTTGGAAGAGAAAACTCAGCAATTCCACTTACATACCGCCACAAAAGCATATGTAAAGCAGGACAGTTGGAAAATACAGTTCTATTAGAATTCACTGACTCTTAGTAAAAATGTGGAGTTTTATGTAGCTGAGAAAGAATGTGTGAGTGGATATAGGTCTATGAAATGTTCAGTCTTTCACAAAACTGGAACCCGAAGAGCCAGAATCCCTGAAGAAAGCATGAAACATAGAGTAACAGTAGTCACTGGCTTTGAAGTGAGAACAAACCAGGTGTGAAGTGAAGCTGTAATATTTTTAAGCTATGTGTTCTTTAATGATATCTTTTTCAATTTCAGATTCATATTTATATAATAATATAACATTTCTGCAGTGTTTGGTATCTATTTTTAAGATTTTTAGTGAAATTATTTAAATGTAACCAATCCTGGACACACAAATATATTTTATTCCTAGTACATTATGATTTTTCTCATTTGTCTGGAAATTGCTTTATATAGTAGAAAAAAGATGGGCTTATATTAATAGATATGGTTGCATTCCAGCATGCATCCACCAAGTCCTTTCTTATCTGTAAAATAGCACTAACAATATTCTTATTGTAATAGAATTACATGAGAAACGGTAGGAGGGCAATTTTCCAATACAGGACAATAAAGAGCACAGATGGAGTAAACCTGGATTATTTTGCCCTTATTTGAAACCCTATACATTTTCTCCTTATCTTTCTCTAATAGTTTGAGTTCCCCAAATCCAGATGCTGGACATTGCTGGAAACTGCTACCCTGTTTTTGTACTAGTACCGAAAGTGTGGGCCAGATCATTGTTCTATTGAGATTTTCATCTGAAATGCAATAGCAAGGGTTTTAGTGTATGAATTATTTCCTATCTTGCTTTTGAAACAAATTCTAATTAGAAATCAGTAATGACATGTACTGTTCTAAATTAATATAAATATGTAAAATATAGAGAAAATGCTTAGCAAGGCACATAGTAGGAACTCAATAAATATTTGATGAGTGGAATTAATTAATAATAGGATGGATGATGGAATGTATTTATGTCTTCTTCATAGCTTCATCCCATGGGATTTTTGTACTAAGGAATTTTCAAAAACTGATGAGTTGGCTTCTGCATGGTCACAGTTAGGTTTCCTGTGTTTATTAGATTCTAAGTCATACTGGCAGCCTTCCCCTTTACTGTTAAATTTGGTGAATGTTACAGATTGGAGTAAACGAATCATAGCAAAGATAAAATAAATCTTTGCCAAAGAGAGAGTATAAATTGAAACAATTGCTCCTTTGTAGCATCAATTTCCCAGTAAAAACTACACAGCATTGGAAAATCACATTGCAATAAAAAGTCTTGCTTTCCTGAAGAAATTAAAAGTACCTTACCATTTGTTTGTTGTTGGTTGACTTGAGTATTCTGTATCCTTTCATTTGGCTTTATTGATTTATATATGATTTTGTTAATATTCAGCTTTATTGTATTAAGCTGATACATTGACTTTTACACTTCCTTTTGCTTATCTGTAAATGAGAGAAGTAGAAGTATATTATGCATGATTTCATTAATCTCTAACATTCTGTGATTCTAACAGTTTGTTGGGGAACCCAAAGCCCCCTCTTCTGCTTATTGTATAAATACTTCCTTTTCTTAATTTTTTTCTGTATCATATTTCCACTAGAGTGTCAAACAATTTTAGCTTGAAAAACTCTTATTAAAGAATAACTCATGGGAAAGATAACTTCACTGTCAGGTTTTCTTAATTATGAAATAGTTCTCTATTTTGAGACAGAACTTTTCTAGGCAATTTCTACCCATTTGGTCAAATTTTTCTGCCTTAAGAAAAAATGTAAGGCTCCCTTGCTCTGACAGCCTACCAAATATCCTTGCCTTTAGTCTCATTCTCTAAGACAAGCACACTCAGTTCCTTCAGTCATAAACTTGTATGACAATATCTCTAGATCTGTAAGATATAACAGTCTTCTAAATCCAGAATTAAAAACCTTCAATAAATTTGTCATAAATCTGTGGAAAAAAATCTCTAAAAACATGGTTCTATGATATGGGCTGTAACATGGATTATTTATGAACTTCTGTCTCAGACCATTTTTTAAAATTTTATTATTAAAATCATGCTCATTGTGTCTTATGTAGTTATCATAAGTATTTGGTTATTCTACATATGATAGAACAGAATTTTGTGCAGTTTGTAAATTCATTTGAATGTATAGCTTTATCAGTACTTTCTGCATTTACTTTTGTGCAAAACATCATTGTCAGATAATTTCATATATAAACATTCCTGAAGAATGTCTAAGTCAAATAAGGAAAATCTTTGACTTGAAAAATTTGAATAAGAGGGCAAAAGTAATTAACATGTATATAACCATCTTTAATGATATATGCAATTTCAGTGTTGATAAATTATTTTGTTTATATGTAATTATTTTGTTTGAATAGAACTGAGAATTATTTAATATTTGTAACTCCAAAATTAACCATGATGATAAAAACATAAATGTTCATCTTTGAACATTAATGGTGACTATCTTGATGCCATCAAAATAAACTTAGTAATTCAAAATAAAATGTTTTATACATTTTAAAGCTCATAAAAGTGGTGCTTTTAAAGCTCATGCAGTTGGTACTTCAATTACAATGAAAAATTTTTAACAAATTTTATATATGGTTTCTAGTGAGATGTCTAGAATATAGCCTATATTACATTCATTAACACTGTTAAAAGATTTTTACACTAATCTCAAATCTGGTTACCAGTTGTGTATGATCTGTATGACTTGGCAGTTCACAGTAGATAAAATAAGATTAAAAATGTTATTTCAAATTCACCTTCAGAATCTCTAATAAAACTTCACATAGAGCTTTAAGTAGGGAAATCTGTTGCCTTAAATATCAATTAAGCATAGAAAAAAACAGGGTATTTACTAAGGATTTGGATTTGACTGAAAATTTTCAAGGAAAATGTATTTCATTATTTTGATTATTTGTGCAATTCTTTTTAGTTCATCAACATGATTTTAGATAAAAGGTCTTTACCACTTTTTTTTCTTATTGTATTCATACTCTCAACTGTGCATTAAATGAGTTAACCACATTATATTAATGCCTGAAATGGATTCCATTACGTACACTTTTGCTACCTGAAGTTATTTTTAGCACTGTTTTTAAAGTATGATGTTCTGCAGTTTGATTAGGATGACAGTTTCCTGTACTGAGAGCAACAAAAGAATCCTTCTTTCAGGTGGAAGTCAATCAGTTCTACGATAAGGCCTGGAAATGAATTTGAGATAATGCATTTCATCCATGGGTTTACATAGTTATGTTTTTCCTTCACAAAACTGGAAGTCCACAGTCAGTTTAAGGAGGCCAGGCCTTTTTGAGATGTCATCAACTGGCACTCGGTTCATTGTGAAGACACAATACAGTTCATGCCATACAAAGTGGCATCACCATGAACATCATCTTCCAGTCAATTTCTGGCAATGAAGAACAATTCCTGTTGGGTCTCAATGGAGAAAGTCCTCCCTTTTCTTCTCTCAAGAGTCTGTCAGCAGTAGTCTACTAGTCTTGGAACTGTACTCTGGTATTTATTTAGAGGCTCATTCAATTCTCAAGCTGTATGGTTTTTCTCTTGAGATGACTGGTCATGTATGTTGATTTATGGACTCTTGCCAGGTCTAAGGTAGTAGGGAGCTGAGTCCCTTTCACTGGGGTTTACTGATCATGCCACTTTCAGACATGTCAAGGGTGTAGTGTTAGAATGGCCTGCAAAGGCCACGGAAACACCCACACAAAGTCAGCACTCAGTGAATAGCATCTGCATCCTCCACAGTGTACTTTATACACTAAATCTGAGACTCCATGGTACCTGTTCCTGGGTGGATACGTTTTCAAAGAAATCAAGAGTTGGATTCAGGAAAAGTCTCACTTACTATCACTCCTCCGACAGTGGTCTTTGTGCTTCCTGTGTCAACTTCTAGCTCTACTGGGGAGCGCCTTTGACAGGTTCTTGGAAGAAATATCTCACTGCCATATAAGCCACTGTGTCCACAAAAGAGGTCTGAAGAGAGGGGATGTACTTTCTCTCTGAAGGCCTGGAAAAAATATGGAGCTTCTGTGGGACTCCAGGTAATCTTCATTCACTTGTGATGGTAGACAAGTATAATAATCCTGGTTTGAGAATCATTATGGGCTCCATGAAGATTTGGGTCCTACCACCAGTTATGTCATAGAGATCCAGTGATTTGAGTGTTAAGTATGAGGGGTGCTTACACTTGACATTGAGGGACAAAGGAGGTAAGTGTCAGTTATAGTTCTAAAATAATTATAATAATGTGATATGTGATCTTTCTTAATAATCATTCTTTTGCTAAATTGCATTAGGAAATGTGGATCACTGGGACACTGAAAATGCTGTTTCTTGAACATCTATGGAGAAGGAGATTCTTATAATACATCGGGTAGGTCGCACAGCCCATGTGCTCCTAAATGTCTGCAGGTATACTGCACAGTGACAACCTCTAACTGGTACCATCACGATCTACCTCAGATGAATTTATGACTAAACGTGTGTTTGTGTTTCCTTCCAGGGTGTTGCTAGGTCAGACTGCCCTTGAACTCACTGCCCTTGTAGCTCAGACTGACTTCAAACTGCTGCCTCACTAGCGAGGGATCCCAGGCCTGCGCCCCCACACTTGGCTTCTGTTTTCTCTTTTTATCTCTCACTAATACATCTCTCTTGCTTCCAAATCCACTCTGGGTCTGCTTGGTAGAGAACCCAAATAACACAAGAAGATTAGAATTTGCATTCCATTTTAGTTGAATATTTACATTGTTTAAATGAGGATTCATTCATTCATTAAATGAGAAAGTGATTTTTCCTACCTGAATTTGTTTTTGGGGGGGACAGGGTCTCCCCTTTGTAGTTCAGGCTGGCTCTGAGCTCACTATGTAGCCCAGGCAAGCCTTGAACTCAACAATCTTCCTGCCTCTGCCTCCCCAGTGCTGGGATTACAGGCGTAAGCCACCATGCCCGGCCCTACCTGAATTTTGTTATGAAGATTAAAGTAGCTCAAATAAAATAGCATGAGATTGCTCACTTGCTTTTCAGCTTTCATTGGAAACTATATCGATAAAGCATGTTTCAAAAATATATTACCAAATTTTGATTTTTGTTATATTCGAAAATTTTATATGGGTTATAACTGAGATAGGTTTAGAAGAGAGGCATTTGAATTGAAATATTTAGTTTGTGTTTTTCAGTTATATCTGTAATTTACTGTAAAATTCAGTGACCTCAGATTTGTTTATAAGTATCTTTCCCTTTCCCAACTTCCTCTCCTCCAGATGTCTCAGCGTTCTTTTCTAAAATGTCCTATGGAGAGAATCTATATTTTCTGAACCTTCATGAAGGTTTCTTGATATTTTATGAGTGGCTCAGTTGTATTTTGTCCTTGGAATAGTTTGCAGCCCAATTTTTTCTGCAACAGATCAATATTTTGATTTCAGTTGATGTTATATTGCTGCACTTTGTAGTATGTAGAAGTAAGATGCAGTATGAAGGAATCCAATCCAGACTTTCCCTGTTTTAAATATTTATATTTTACTTACCAGGTACATTCTGAACAAACAGCAAATTTTTGATCTCTTACCTTTAAAATGTTAGAACACATTAATTAAAAATGTATGTATAATAAAACATTTATAATACAAAAATAATTATGAATTCACATATATTAGAAGTATTAGTTTCACTGCTTCTCTATGTTAGAAACATATATATAGACATATATACATATAAATATATAAAACATAACCTCAAATTAATCTGAAAGCCATTAAAATTGAAAGCACAAGTATATCTTAAAAGAGAACTGATATACAAAATAATATAATTTAGAAATATGAATATATTCCCTTTCAAATACTTCATCAAAGATTTTTTGAAATGGAACTAAGAATGCTAACTAAATTCTATCATAACAAAGTAACTAAATTCTGCTATAAGAGGATAAATATGTTCAAAATCTTTGCTTTTTAAAGTTACTATTTTTTGTGGCAATTTCAGAATTGCAAAAAACTAAAACCAAACTCCTATATTGCTCCTCTCCAATTTTCCTAATTATTAACATCTTACACTTGTAGGATGCATTGGTGACCAATTAGAAGCTCACAGATGGACACATTATCGTTAACATCCATGACTTGTTCTCTAAATCCAATGTCCTTGTCTAGGATTCCATCAGAGGTACCATGTTATGTTTAATTGTCATCTCTCCTTAGGCTTCTCTCATCTGTGACATTGTCTGTGAGTTTTCTTTAAAAAACTCCTTGGGGCTGGAGATTTAACTCAAATGGTGCCACAGCTATCTTGGAAGCACATCGGCCCAAGTTCGATCCCCGTCACCACAAAAACAAATAAACAAACAAAAAAACTCATTGATGTTTTTAAAGCATATGGTTCAGGCATATTTTAGGAAATTCCTTTATTAGACTTCATCACGCTTTTTCTCATGATGAACCTATGTGATCAGTTTAGGGGAGGAAGATCACAAAAGTCAAGTACTGTTCCTATTGTGTGCTGTCAACATGATTCATGAGTGTTGAGGTTGAGGTTGGCTACCCGGCTGAAGTGTTTGTCAGGTTTCTCACTGTAAGTTCACACTTGCTTTCTCTCCCCTCCAGTACTATATACCTTAGAAAGGACTTCCTATGAGTGGTCTCTACATTCAAAGCTATGGTCTTCATTCATCAGGAAAAAGTATCTACATGTTTTTCTGGGATTCTTGCACATCAGAGATTTATCTGGTAAGCAACATTTTTATTCAATTATTTATATCTCTACAAAACAATAGACTTTTCTACTTTGAATTATAATCTAAAATATTAAGCCTTTCCTCTGATAATTCCAACTCTCACTAGAAGTTTTTTTTTTTTTAATTGGTTCTTGTGTCCCTTTGGTATACTCCCAGAGCTGCCTGTATATTTTTTTTTGTCATTACTTTCTGGACAAAGAAAACACACTGAGCTCAGTCTTGTGTATTTCCTGTCCTGTCCCCGGATCAATCATTTCTCAAAATAGACTTGATGCTTTGGATTGGAGAATGATTCTGCAAATCAAAATCTGGAAGTTAAACATGCCTCACTGGTCTTGGCAGTGAAGCTTATTTATGTGAATATGTGAACTTGTGCATCTACATAGAACAGCTCTCGTAATAACCATCTGTAGAGGTATTAAGGTAACTGAATTCTGACTAATGCTCCAACTTAATCTACTGCTACATGGATTATACCGGTCTCCTTCTCTAGCTTGCCTCCAAACTCCACACTAACAATGTGATTTCTGGCTCCCAAGACTCTCCACCCATTTATTGACTCTATTGCGCTATCTGTATATGGCAGTCATACAACTGCTAACCCTATGCCCTGTGGCAACCAACTTTTTAGACTACACTTAATATGTTCCATTATTTTTGCCTTTAGTCTTACATACACAAATTGTTTTCAGAGTTACTGAAGTCATCATTTTTCAGCCCAACCCTTCTGTGAAGGTGTTGCAAACTTTTGTGATTAATTACTCTTGTATTAATTTTCATGCATTTAAGTTTGTTCTTAGTACCATAAACTTCTATAGATGTTAGTGATTGCATAATGTAATATATATTGCATAGCATAATATAATATACATCACAATAACATACAGAATAATTTCACTATTCTAAAAAAATCTGTTTGATACTCCTGGTGTACATTTTAGAATTTTCAGTTTTAATATTTTAACATAAAAATATTCTCAGGAGCCAATAGGATGTCTCTCTTAGCAACTTTGTACTGGTTAGAAGCTATATCACAATTTGCAATCAAATCTCAATCCTTTAAAGACTTGTGTATGAAATTAAATACAGTGGACCCTCGAGTTACAGCTGGTCTGAGATATAAATAACTTGGTTTATGACTGGAATCATAGTTTTAATTTACAACTAAAACCTTGAGTTATGACTCAAATACTAACCACTTGAGTTTCCAGATGGGTTCAATTACAGATTTAACCCTTAAATAGTTCTAGAAAGAACATTACAACAGCTTTTGCTGGGTGGGGTTAACTGAGAAGTCCTGGGCCAATGTCTCTCTAGTGACACAGACTGCCTGTGTACAGGAGAGACATTTTGAAGGCTGTGCAGAGGAACCTGAACTTTAAATTGACACACTTGAATTACAACCAGCCTTCATGGACAAATTGAGTTTGTAAGTCAAGGGACCACTGTATAAGAGTACCTACTATAGTTAGTTTTAAGGTAAATAAAATGTTAGCATGTATGACTGTTAAAGCTGACTGTCAAAGTGATTGTACTGAGATACATAGAGAGGTGACTGAATTTGTGGGGTAGTGACCTCCTCTATGGATTAACCCACTAACTCTCAGCTATGATGCTTCTGTTCTGCCACTGGCTAAACATAACAGACCTGGCTGGATAGAAAACTAAAATCACGAGAAAAAACAAATCTTTCATACTTCAAGTGTTCATGTCAGTAATTTCCCCAGTGACAGAATATTGACTAATACAGGGAGGGAGGAAGCAAAAACCTAGTAACTGAGGAGAGAAAAGATGACAGTAATTAAGTAAGAATGTCACTTGTTTTCCAGATGGAATTAGAGATGGTCAAGAACTCTAACTTTAAACTGAAACCAATGGGTGGATATCACTGTCCTCACTTCAGTGTGTCAACAACAACCTAATCAACTTGAATGAGTTCAGGGTGTAAAGATAGACAGGACAGTGGAAGGAAAGTTGGAGAAAAGACCTTCCAGAACTACTTCAGACAGTGCCACGAAGGATGGGATAAGTATGCTTGAAGAGAAGGGAGTATTTTGCAGGGGATCAATGCAACATGGCTTTTACTGTAATAATTCTTAAAATATATTCACAATATTTTTATCACACATACATTTCAATTTATATGTCTATGCCATTTAGTCAGCAATAACTGCATATTCATGCAGACTTTGCAAAACTTCATATTCTAATCTCAGTAAGAAAACATCAAAGTACTAGCTACTGCACTAAATACACCAGCTCCTCAAAATGTACATCAAATGTATAGCTACTCAGACACCAATGGTACAACAGCAATAAGTATCCCTTCTCTCACCAGATCTACTTAGATTTTTTTTTCAGAAGTTATTTGAGTAAGAATACAAATATATTTGCTCAGGATCACCTGCTTTAGTTAGGGGCTATCATGTTAAACAAGACTAAATCAGATTTATTAATGCATCACACCACCTTAGTCTTTATTTCTACAGTCAAGCATATCGGGTTTTTTGTTTCAGGATCAGATGCAGAACATATGGTGAGGACCAGCAGGTCTTCTAGAATCAAACGCCTACATGAGTGATGCTATTGCTGGGTTTGATCATAAGCTGAATTTCATGTCTTTGGTCTCATTGTCTGAGTTGCTGAAAAAGTCTGAGATCTTTACTGCTTCATCCTCTCACAAATACCTATTAAATCCTTCTAAACTGCTCTGTCCCGATAGTCCTTAAATCAGCCCTGCTTGTGTAGATGATATTGAATTGTCCTGACTCACCCTTGAGAAAAAGTCCGTGATAGTTAAATGATGTGTCAACTGGAGTAAGAAACACCCAACTGATTGGATCAGCCTAGTCCTGGGTGTGGCTAAGGGGATTTGCTGAAGATAGCAGACCCACCCTGGGTAGTCTGGCCTCTGAAGGAGCAACGGGGAGTGAAGAAGGAGGTTTGCTCCTCTTTCCGTGCAGGAACTCCAGTCTTTCCCACCTTCACCTCGGATGGCGCCTCCTGGCCTCCAGCACAGACTCTGCAGCATTCGGCTCAGAGCTACGGGGCTTTGACCAGCTCCTTCCGTTCTCCAGTGCACAGGCGGCCCTTTTGCACAATTCCACACTCGAGTCTGGGTGGCTGCCGTGGTAAGCCAATGTCATCAATCTTTATATATTTATTTATTTTGCATTAAATCCATTTCTCTCTTGAGCACTGACTGATACAACTTGCCTTAGGTTAAAAAACAAATATCATGTCGCCCGTTGCATCTTGGCTGAACTGTGGAGCATTGAGTGCTGGTCACAAGATTTGAACGCTTGCGTCCAGTCACGCTGGGATGCCTCACTCTGTAAGGGGGTTCTAGTAGGACAGGTTACAAAAGGTACCATTAGCCAAAATCAAGTGGTGTCTCCTATGACTTTCATTCACAATGCCCTAACAGCAAAAATGTTTGCATGTGTAAAATCAAAGCATTTTGACATCTTAAGGCTCATTCCCACTCTAAATATACACACTTCCTATTTGCACAGTGGCATAGAATGCATAAAATGTACAGGAAACAGCTAGAGGTTATTTGGTTATCCTTGTGTTCAAGCTCATGTTTCTCAAGGAGATTTAAATTTGAAAAGACAAATCATAAAAAAACAGCTTTATGAATAATTAGCAGGAAACACAAATAATCACTTAATGTAAATATTAAGTAAGGCAAAAGGAACACCAGATGAAACACCTCATAAACACACCTTCCAGCTACATTATTTGTGAACAGCCTTTTAGGAATAGTATCACTGGAGCCAATAGAGAGTCAATGTACTCTCTTAAGCGATTTAAAAAGTAACTGATTTCTATGAGAAAAAATACATATTCATGTTTTCTGCACATGATCTACTTAGGATTCTTAAATATGAAATAATTAAATAAGGAGGAAAATGTTAGTGATTTACGACTGCACTATTTTGTGCTTTATGACTTGGAGTCAGGTTTGTTTGCAATTGAATCCTGGTCTGCCTGCTTAGTAGGTAGCTAGCATTCCAATCACTTAATTCTAATCTTGCTCCTAAACCTGTCATTCCTTTTGTAAAAAGAACTTTTCCTTAAAAATAATGTTGGAATGATGAAAAAATAAAATTAATATTTGGGTAGCTACGCATTTGTCCTGTCACCAGTTCAGAGTGGAGAGGTTCACTGGAGTTTTGGGCAGCTGAAGAAGAGACAGGGAACGGTGGCCTGGATGAGACATCTTTATTCAGCTACTCAGTGATGGTCCATCTGTTTAGCCCCTTTCGCGGCCCCAGCCAGTGTGCGCTCGCAGCGGTCCTCGTCTGCTTATCTCCCATTCTCACAGCAGTCCTCAGCTGCTGAGTCCACATTTATCCCAAAATACACAAAAGCGGCCGTGTGCCAGTAACCACTTCGTTTATATAAGTTTTCACATGGGCCAGAATCTACCTTGGCTGCAAAAGATAATTGCGTTGGCGCCCCTGGAAAGGAGCCTGTGACGGGGTCTTCGGGACACAGAATCTGGTCTCTCCCAGATCCCCTTTGTGCCACAGCCTGAATAAAAATCTTCTGCGTTCACTTTTCCATGCAACTTTTATCTTAAATTTACTTAATGATTAATTTAGTGACGAGGCAGCTCTGTATATTGGTGCTAGATACCACGAGGCTCTGAAAAGAATTTTAACCAAATTAAGCGAACTCCATTTGTACATGGGATGATATTCTGCTTAAGTAACTCTCATAATTTGAAAAATCTAAATATCCATTGAGTAAACAAAACATAACAGTCAAATTAATACAATTTACATATATTATTAATATACATACATATATACACACTAATGCATGTGTATATTTACATATGTGTTATATAGTGGAAAAATTGAGTAAATGGATTAAATATATGCATAATATATTTTGTAATTCATGGGGTCTTTTCCCTATTTCTCTGAGTACCTGGTTGTGAATCATAGGCCCTGAGAATTTTAAGATTATTGGTATCAATGAGTCTGTTTATCCTTATTAATATAATCCAAGAAATAATAATAATATAACCCAAATATATTGTTTTCTCTAAAGTGATCTCTTTTAACTCAGGAAAGGGCAAGAGTGGTGGAAAGTAGAATATCTCAGTATCAAATATCCTAATAATATTATTTGAAAGAAGCAGAACTCAACGCATGCAAGGCTGAGACAGGAGGCTACCAAGTGTGAGCTCCACATGAGCAAATTAGTGAGACCATGTGGTGGAGGAGTAATGAGGGATAAAGGGAAACTGTGGAGGTAACAAAAGAAAGGGAAACAAAGCTTATGTATTTAGGGAGTAGGGGCTTTGGGGTAGGTAGGGAAATGGGAAAAATGAGAATTAAACTGTGTCATATACTGGTACAAATTCCCAATATTGTGTGTGATCATGATGTGTATATACAATTGCCATTAAAGAAAAAAATTAAAAAAAATATATATTTTTCATTTTATAATTATGTCCATTTTTTCTATGTATAATAACTTCCAAGGGTCTTTCTTTGGTTAAAGATAAAAATTATACATATATATAGTTTAAGGAAAAAATTTGAAAAAAGCTGTGACGGTCCAAGGTTCAATCCCTAATATGGGAAAAAAAAATCTTAAAATAAATAAAAGAGGCAAAACTTTTTAGGAGGTTTGTTAAACATGGCCATGCTTTGCTCACAGTTCCTGCTTTCTCATTTGTTAAACACTTTTGCCTTCAAGCGGCAGCAGCAGTTCAGGGTACTTTCCCTTAGACTCAAAGATGGTGCATCAGCAGCTGTGTCGTCATTATCTTGGAGGCAGTGAGCACCACAGTGATTTAAATAACTGTTTAAATCAGCACGAGAGTCTTGTTAAAAGGCCCAAAGTTTTACACCATATCAAGGAAGCATATTTCTAAAATTCCAAGAAATCCCTTGGAATTACCTGGTGAGATTAATTTGCTGTACTTATTAACAAAGACTGGAAATTTAGATTTGTTCAAGTGAGATTCCCAGCGCTGTGAAAAGAGGGTCACTTTCACCTTGCTGTATCACAACTGGCACACTCAATCCATAATATTATATATTTCTTTAAAGATTTCCCAACTTCACTAAGAAGAGGATTGCAAGGAAGTTGTAAGAATTGTAATTCTCTAGGTAAACATCCTAATTGCTTTTCAAATATTTTAAAATACACTTAAATTGTATTTTAATGACCTAAAATAAGTAAATCAAATGCTGGAATATTTTAGCCCAATATCTAGTCAGTTTCAATATTTATATCTAAAACTCTACACTTTCCTGACATATTAGCTTGGTACAATGGAAAGTTGCAAAAGAGTTATACTTTTATAATAACTTGCATCTGTAAATAACATTTAATGACAATATATTATAAAGAATGTTCATAATTGTGTATTGCTTTGAAAATTTTAGGAATTTAATTTTTTACATATAGTAAGTCTTTACATGTTCTTTCTTTTACCTGTTACTCTCTCCTGGTATATAAATATTCAAAATCTCTGCTGGGCGTGGTGGCTCACTCCTATAATCCTAGCACTCGGGAGGCAGAGGCAGGAGGACTGCTGAGTTCGAGGCTTGCCTGGGCTACATAGTGAGCTCAGGGCCAGCCTGCACTACAAAAAGAGACCCTGTCTCAAAACAACAACAACAAAAACCAAACAAACAAAAACCAAAGTCTCACCATTATGAAACCTAATCTCTTCCAATATCTATTCTATTCTCACTATCTACCATTTTGTTTAGAATTTTCAAATAGCTTGTTCAATTTCTTTACAATAGAACCGAATCTATCTTCTCTGACTAAATATATTCTTTCCTCCTTCATACCTCAGCTCTGTCTCTGGGTAGATATAGGACAGCACCAAAGTAGGAAATCTCAAAGGTCAAAGGAAAGAAGTGTTCAGACAGTAAATTGTGCCCTGATCAGATGTATTTAGAAAATTTTAAAGGAAGAGTTTTTAAAAACAGATGCAAGTAATAGCAAGGAATTTAATTCTCAGTGAATTTGATATATTTTTATTTCTAAGATGTCTATGTCACTAATATATAACTTAATTAGAAATGGATTGTTTTGGTGTTTAAAAAATCACTGGGAAATGTCTGCTGTGCTTTTGCTTTGAAAGTTCATGAATCAACCCTTAATGATGTCAAAAAGAGCAGCATCTCTTTGAAGCTCTGTAGATCTTTTAATGTCCCTGTTATACTACTCTTCCATGAAAATCAGTATCTGGAACAAGAAACTAATCTTAATACCTCTGCCTGAGGCCAGGTACATCTTACCTCCTCTGCAGGATGCTGTTAATTCATTTGCTATAATGGTAGCTTGGGCAAAGCAATTAAATGTTCTTTTTTGTTAATTTGAGTTTACTTTGAAATTAGTAATTTTTTTTCTATCAATAAGGAACATCGAATGAGAATATTCCTATAAATGAAAACAAATAGCCATCAGTCTAAAACATGGTAATATTTATTAAATGCTTTTACTTTGGAAAGGAGTGAACTGTATTGGCTGGAAATAAAATGATTCATTTTCAGTAAGGATTATTTCTTGGAAATATACTCCAAATTTCAGAATAAAGATTGGAAATGCTAAAACATCATGTAATGTGTCCAAAGTATAGATTTTAGAGTCAATAACACATTATCTTTGATTTCAACTCACATAACAATAATAAGCACTTTTATTGACCATTTACTATGTGATACACATTGTACAAAATTCTTCATGTGTACTATTTATTGAATGCTCATATCTATCCTATGACTCATGATCAGTATTATTATTCTTCATATAAAATTGGAGACTGAAGCTTAAACAGTTAAGAATAAGTTACTCGTAAGCATGGAACTAATGGCAAACAAAAGTTTCAAGCACAAACTGCAGTTATGAGGCCCATGCACTTCAGTAGAATATTCTAGGTCTTTCTTTGTGATTTAAAAATCAGATGCGAGGAAGAGAATGCTTTCTGTGTCATGGAAATTGAGAACAGAACAGTGGTCACCAGAAGTTGTGGAAAAGGGGAGGGAGGAATAAAGTACTGCCAATGGGAACATTATCAGACAGAACACGGTAATTTCCTTAACTTTTAGATGCTGAGTTGGTCAAAACAAACCAAAAAACAGCACATATCTGGATACAGAGATATAGACAGACACACATCCTTAAAGTTCTTGTACCACCTGACCCTTTTACATTCTCTCAAGAAGTCGTTTGGACAGTTGAAATTGCAGACAACCCTATATACTGAGAATATCACGCTTTTTTTTTTCTTTTTTGAATAAGAGAATGATGACAGGCCTTCCAGCACTCGCGTTCAGGTGGACTGCTTGAGAAGTGAAATGTGACTGCCAACAAAGATAGTCAAATAAACAGGTACGTCCCTGTAATAGCAAAAAATAATAAAAAAATAAAGTCCAGAGAATCAATGTGCATTGCTGTGGTGTCACATTTCTTTCATTTATCATTTCAAGCTGCATTATCGCGGTCGTTTCTCAGCCGCGAGACTGCTGATGCTGATGCCGAGATAATGAAATACTGAAAATCCCAAACAGCAGACACGCCTGTGACTGGTAATGGGCGTCCTCCTTCGGTTTATTAACTCCAGCTGCGCTGCTCGGCTGTTTGCGTGAGGAGCTGCCACAGGAGGTGGCGATTGAAGGGGAGATAAAGGATCTGATGTCACGAGCACCTGGATCACACAGAATCTGAATTACAAGATAGCAGGTTGGGGAAATTGCACCTCTTTGAAACACAGCTCCGTGTTCATCAGGATGGAATGTGACCCACGTAAGCTCCGTTCCATAGAGAGGTGTCAACCTGTGTTCACAGACGAGCTCACTAATGAACTCGCAGAATAAATGGCTGGACAGAGCTTCGAGCAACATTCCAGGACAGTGAAGGCATCACGGTGTGAGAGAGTAAGGTTGTGAGGTTTAAGAGCAAGTGTGAAAGTATTTCTTACCTAATTGTTATATTTTCGAATGCATGGTGTATTTTGAAGCCGTGGCCTTATTAGTTATGTAATGACGGGCAACTGGAAAGAGCATTGTTTCCAAATGTGTAGTGAAAAAAAAAAGAACTAAACAGAGACTAAGATCAGAATTTTTCCTGACTTATTTAAGAGATCAACTGGCTTCAAATCCAGGAAAAATGAGGTTCCTGCTGGGAGGAGCCAAGCAAGAGAACTGGCTGAGCTGGGCACAGAATTGCTGGCCACTTTGAAGAAAAGACAAATTAGGGTGAGGGGTAACTTTCGGGATCGGGCTAGGCAGGCTCTCTTGCAAAAGGAATAGTCCTGAAAAAATGTCCCCGATGGTGGAAACCTCCAGAATGGGAGGAGCAGTCTCAGGCACAGGAGTGACTCTGGGACCCAAGGAGCAGACCCCCTCCCTTGCCAGGTGGAAGGGCTGCTAATGCTGCCCCCACGGGGCACTAATAAAAACCCAATCTCTGCAAAGAGAAGGGATTAGTCAGCAAAACGGAACACAACAGAAATTTGGGGCGGAGTCAGAACTAAATGAAGTGAGGAGCATGGGACAGAGACTGGAGGTGAGTGGAAATGGGAAGCACCTGCTAATGGTTGCGGAAAATCTCTGAGGCCACATGTTCCAAAGTTAGCCGTGATGACGGTTGCCTGGCTCTGGGTACACTGAGAACAGCAGCTGAATTACACACTTTCAGTGGGAAGAATTGGGTTACATAAATATGGACCGAAGCTGTTTTAAGTGGTGATCATTCACACACTGTAATACTTTTTTTCAATAACAAGAAACTATTCATGTACACAGTAAAACTGATGAGACTCTAATCTATTTAGAAAAATTTTAAAAGGCAGGTCTAAGAAGTAACACTGAGCATACCCATTTAAATAATGCCACTGAACAGGCAAAACTATGAAGACAAAAGAGAAATAAGTATTTGGGTTCGAGGAGCAGTTCTGATTATTTATTGAGGGTCTTGGGAGGGTTTGTGGCACAATGTAATTCCAGGGGAAACTGTCACAGGGACCATGAGGAAGGAATTGACCAGAGATATTTTGGAAAATCATGTTTTGACTGATACTATAATGCTAAAGGGTAAGGAACAGTTTACCCACAGTGTACTGTAGTCAGATTTGTTTCTCACAAGGGCCTGTACTAGCAGTTCTGAAAGTACGTATGAAAATATACATTATAATATAGTCAAATTTTGTACATTTGGAGGAAGAAGTTTCAAATGAGTAAGAAGGGAACACTGGAAGGAATAGTGAGATGACAGATTGAAGGCTGAGTTATTCATGTGAATTCATTTAAGAACATACAGACAGACAAATACAATGTATAGATATCAATACACATAGGTATATGAGTGTTCATTTTCAAGTATATTTTTAGAGCTATCAATGGAAATGACCTGGAAGAAATTGGATTATTTTAAGAAAGAACAAACTAAAGGCAAACTTGTTTTTAATATATTAGCTTCCTCAAGTAGACCAGAAAAATTTAGAGGAATGGTTGATTCTAGGATTGAAAGAAGGAAAAAGGCCAAGATCTGAAGCTTCTTATGATATCAGAAATTAAGGAAGTGCTGTACTAAATAATGAAGACACAGAGAAAGGACAGGGAATCAACTTGAAGTTTCTTCCATGGGCCAAAGCTGAAATCATCTGAGGAAATATAAATGAGATTGTGTTGAAGTATCACTCAGAAAGTATAATAAATGTATGCAAATCTACACTAGTGATATAGGAGTTATATAGGCTATATCTAGGATTATATATAGGATATATAATTCCCAACTTTTCAGGTGTCTAATGTGGTAAGTTCATGGTCTGACAAGGAGAAATGACGTCATGAATCAAAGGAAGAAGCTAGGAGTGTTGTACTGGGAATAAACAGAGAAAGTGAGCTCATGGATTTCCAAAAGGGGCTTTGAAAGGAGTGGCCAGCAAGGCCTTTTGTCCAGTGCAATTTATACAGCAGAGTCACAGTGTAAGTACAACATGGGTCAAGCCACCAACTTTTAAGATTACAGGTAGAGCCACTTAGCTGGTATTGAAGCATGGGGAAAACAAGTCACATAGCAAGGGCACATGAAAAGAAGAGTTGTGGCCGGGCGTGGTGGCTCACGCCTGTAATCCCAGCCCTCGGGAGGCAGAGACAGAATTGCTGAGTTCGAGGCTTGCCTGGGCTACATAGTGAGCTGAGGGCCAGCCTGAACTGCAAAGTGAGACTCTGTCTCAAAAAAAAAAAAAAGAAAAAAAAGAAAAGAAGAGTTGTGGAGGAGGGACGGTCCGGGCACCCACCTGGGCAACTGATGCCTATTTGGACTTACTGAACCAGTAAGTGGTGCTAATTACAATATAATCTTAAATGATCTCTTAGGGAGGCATGAGGGCCTGGCCATTGCATCTTTTTCTTGAAGTCTGGCCTTTTTCAAATGCTCTTCCAGCCAAAGTTCTGATGTATATATGTATGTATGTATTTATTTTCCGACCCAATGGCTCTCTGATTACATAAAATGTTAATTTCTATCTCACTTAGCTGCCTATATAAAGTTATAATTAAAACTTAAATGATTAAAGGAAAAACTCTTCATTACAGAGAATTTCAACTAATAAAATATATAAATGATAAAGAAATTAGAAAATCACAATTCCAGTACCACTGTTCTAATAGAAAAAAATCCTCTGATAAATGTTGAAATGAGTGGGAAAGTATTACAAATGAGTAAAATACCAGAATGATTTTGAGACCACCCCTTACTCAACTATTGTTTGATGCTAAAGGAAAAAGTATATATAAGCAAAACTGAGGCAAAAAGAAAAAAAAAAAACAACAACTAGATTATCCTAAAGCTCAAAATTAACAAATTGACATAGTGGAGCTCTAACATTGATGCTTTGAGAAAAGAGCAACATCAATTCTATGAAGTTCTTGCAAATTCACATCTTCTGCAAAGTCATACAAAGAGGATTCAAGGTCGAGTTCAAGGTATTCTACAAACACCCAGGAAGCATCACAGTCAGTCAATGAAGAAAAGACCAAGGGACAGAAATTAAAGGACAAGAAAATGACATGAAAAGATGCTGAACATCACATCTTGGATTGTAACCTGAAACAGAAGTAGACGTTATGGAGCAAGAGATGAAAAGCAACAAAATATATAATTTTTAAAAATTTTCTAAGTTGAAGTGTAACAAGGGTGAGTTTTAGAACTTTTGGACATGGTATTCAGAGAAAAAAGGAAATAAAATACCTAGACATAGTGACAAAATTATTTTAATTTGAAATTTGTTAGATAACCATATCATCAAGTAGCAATTTGACTTATCTTCACTTAGTTTAACTGTAGTTTTTGTGTACTTATTATTTGATATAAGTTTTTCCAATTCTTGGGCCAGTAGTTTGGGATGAAGAAACCAAACGCATTGAGACAATCTTAGATTGATCACCCATCAACTCCTATTGACACAGGTTCATGACCTTAAATTCATAAAGGAGCCTCACCAAGGTTGGCCACACCCAATCTGGATAATCAGAGCTTTCAAGGATACTAATTAACTTATGAGCAAAATTCAATATATATTGTTTTGTAATTCTTGGATTTTTTTACATAGCATTTTTCATTAAATAGCATTATTATGACCACAGATGGAAAATACAGAGGTAGAAACTGATACTTGTTTTACCTTAAAACTGTGTATCATACAGATTGATTACTGTTATTAATTTAACAGATGACTTTTTAATCAAATTCACTTTTTACCCTGTTCCTTAGTGAATGGACCAGGACCTTTTGCTAGCACTATAATCCAGGGTTAGTTAAATGCAAAGTGTTTTTCCTCTTTTTTTTTTGAGACAGAGTCTCGCTTTGTAGTTCAGGCTGGGCCTGAGCTCACTATGTAGCTCAGGCAAGCCTTGAACTCAGCAATCCTCCTGCCTCTACCTCCTGAGTGCTGGGAAAATGCAAAGTGTTTTTAAAAATTCTCAGTCAAAAATCTATGTTTTGGCAGTAACTGTATGTGCATTAAATCCAATTTTCAGATTTCTCTCTCCTTTGTTTACAGTATTTTCTCCAGGGTTATTAGTTAACTTGCATGTCTCATGTGATTCTAGAACACCACAGATGAAAAGATGATAAAGACACAAACACAGATGTCTTTACACAAAAGTACCAAAGTCATTATAACTGATTATGGGGCATCTGCTGGCTCTGTGGGTCAAGGCTTGTATCACTCACACCCTTCAGGTTTGTGTCACCAGCTTTCCCCGCAAGCTGCTTGGTGGTCTGACCATCACTGCAAAAATTCATTTGAAGTTCTTTACTTGACCACAGCCTGTCGACTGCAGGCAGATAACTCCAGTCTACTTTTTAGGAAGAGATTATAAAAGGTGAGGGCACAGAGAAAATATTATTCATCATGTCACTTAGGAAAACTGTATTCAGTTTGAAAGCAATCCTATTCGGTAGAGATGCTCAATACTGAAAGTGATTTCAAAGGTAAATGACAGTCTGCCTTCTGTCCTGTCCCTGTCTTGCTATCAGGATTCAAATTGTGACATCTCACTTTGTAACCAGCATCCAGCTGACTCAGAGACAATAGGTCATATGGGACACTAACCCCAGAACAATGAAAGAATATTATTTGTTATGTGTGTCAGCTTTGCCAATGGCCTTGAGTGTCAGAAGTTGCAAAGACCTTAGCAATGTTAGAATGTTACAAAATAGGTGGCATCGTTGTGATATTTTATGGTTCTCGATTTTTGATAGTGTTATGTTTTGCTTCACATAAAAATCTTGCGAGAAAGGAAGGTGGGGATATAGGTAGACACAACTATACTTTGACAGTTTTCCCCCCTTTCCCTGCCCATGCCATATAAACTTTAGCATTTGATTTCTTTTCAGCTCTGCTGACTCACCCAGAGACAGATAAAACACAAGCGATCCATCAGGAACTAAATCTGTTCTCAAGGCATTTAAATTTTATTAAGTGTCTAATATATATGAGACATCATACTGTGTATTTTCTCATTCTCCTCTGGCAATAACTCTGTCAGTTTGCTATCATAATCCACATTTGCCATAAGGAGAGAACAAAAGTATTTTTAGCAGCTTAAACCCCAAACAGTAGGATAATAGTTTAATTAGCCTACTTGGCTGATGACTGTATTATAAAATACTAGATGATTTGGCTACAGCTATATTCCTCTTGTTTTATTTTGAATGGCCAACTTCTTGGGATCCACCTGTACCTGAAAGACCCTCTAACTTTAGCGAAGATACCTAGAAGGGGAATATCTGTGTCATATAGAATTTCTAATATTTAGTTCTTTGATAAATTTCCCTAACAATATCCATACTGGATGTATTACTTTGCATTCCCTCCAACAGTGTAAGATGATTGTGCTGTCTCCACAGTCATGTCTACGTCTGTTATTCGTTGACTTCTTCATAATTACCATTCTTTCTAGTGTAAGACTGAATCTTATTGTTGTTTTAATTTGCATTTTTCCGGTGGCCAGAGATGTTGAGGACTTTTCAAATACTTGTTGACCATTTAACTCTTCCCTAGAAATTATTATACTACGGTTGCTTCATGTGGTTCAACAGAACAAAATATCAGAAAGATTGAATGACTTAGGGTCAGGGAGGTTCAGACCAAGGATGTTAATGTTAAATATCAAATTTATTAATTGTAAAACTATCTTTCTAAATATCTTACTAGGTATGGAGAGTGCCTTGTACTTATTTGAGTACTCACTGACTAGCACAGAATACCACTATACAACTGAATCTCACTTTTAAAAATCTACCACAAAAATTTAAAGAATTTACTTATTATACTGCAGAAAAGGAAGCTTTACTAGCTCACTCTCATTACCCCAGTACCTGATTTTTTTTTTTCCTGAGACAGGGTCTCACTATGTAGTTCAGGCTAGCCTTGACTCACTATGTGGCTCAGACAAACTTTGAACTGATGGAGATCCTCCTGCCTCTGCCTGCTGAATGCTGGGATTACAGGCAGCACTATGCCAGGCCCCAATTCTTGAATATTTTAAGAAGTAGCATGTTATCCTAGGATAATGAATAATAGCCTACAAGGATATCTCATATATACTTATTGCTAGGAACATCTTCATTAAGGAAAAAAATACATTTTATAGGTAAAAGAGCAATGTTCATTTTAGCATTTTTAATTAGCAACATAAATATCACATTCTATAGAATAATTTCTAATTACTAAATAGTATTTATCAAATGGCAAAAATAACATGAAAAATATTATAATTCTGATGTCCTCATGACTGGAAATAAACACTATTTTTAAAGATTTAGTAATAAAAGAAGTTAAAATCCCAGGGTACTTCAAATTTGTCACCAGTTTATAATAGAAATTTGTTCTTATGCTCTAGTATTAAGATTTTTCAAAAATTTTTATAGTTGTCCACAAGGAAGAACCTTGTTTCAGGCCTTCATGATCATGTACAATGGATCACTCACCAAACTTTTAATACTCATCAGTCAAATCTAATTTCTTATTCTCAGTTTGATAACACATTTATGTTACAATAATTCCTCTAAAAATCCTGTAAGGTATCTATGAAAAAGGCACTTCTGTCTTCCTTCTGGATACACAAGAAACCTCCCATTTCTGCCCCTCCCCCACGGTTAGCAATGCAGGAAACAACGTGAATTTTGACCGAATTGGCAGAGGATGACGTGTCCTTCCTTGACTTGGCCATTAAATGTCTTTTGCACTCTCTGAGCCTCTTTGTAGCGCCATGGAGGCTGGAAGCAGAGGAGGAAGTATTCTAAATGGCTTCCTAGTCAGAAGAAGGAAAAAGAGACTCCCGGACGGCCACTCAGCAGCATGTCCAAGGGACAACTCGGGGAAATCCTGAGTGGAAGGAAATGAGCATTTCAAGTACTGAGACCTCAGGGTTTATTTCTGCAATTTCATAATCTAGTCTTCCATACACCTTGTTTCCTGTTAAAAATAGAAATTGCAGCATTTGCCAAACCTAGCCCAATACAGATGGGAGTTATATTGTTAGAAGAACACAACATGTCAGACTCCAGAATTTGTAACTATTTCACTATGAAAATAACTACTGTAGCTCTAGCTACAAATTAAAATATGTGAAATATAATATAGAGAACATATTTATAAAATATATTTTAATAATAAACTATATATTTAAAAACATGTTTAATAAAACGGGAAGTCTATTTTATTATATGAAAAAAGACATTGTAGAAAATCATGAAAATTAGGGTAGAAAATATTTTATAAAAATGGAAGTGTTCTTTGGAAAATAGAAATATAATTTATATATTATATTTATATCCTGATTCTGTGGAACATATATATATATATATATGTATATGTATATAAAACTCATGTACAGAACATATATGAAATATATATAGCATCTATCTGTCCGTCTGTCTATGCCTCATCTAATTTTGAATATTCAGGGCACAGAAAATATCTGGAAACCAAATCTGCAAGTGTTAACAGGGGTTTTCTATAGTAAGTGGTAGGAGGAGCATTTAGAATACTTCTTCTTTTCACAAGTGTTGTCATTCTCCAGAAGTGTGCATTCCTTCTGATTCAAAGCATACATACCTGTTAGATGGGAGACATAGACCATTGATAATGCTGGTCTTTTATCTCCAGACAGCAGTGGAATCACGGCCCATTCAGAGTTCAGGTGGATCAGAAACATCAACTCTTGGGAGAGGCAGGTTTCTCTGTCACTGACAGCAGCCGTGTTTGCACCTGGTGGTGTTTTTATATAAAGAATTCATATTTTTTCTTCTACACTAAGACACCCATCTAAATGGCCTATGATGTGTGTCATGAATTTTTTTTTAATTTCTGTCCCTTCACTGAACTGAAATGGATTGCTATTAGTTTAATATAGTCAATGTGTCCACTTTTTGCCAACTTTTCTGATTCTGTCAGTGTATATGTTATTGGGCTATTTTTAATTTCCCATACTGGCTGGAATGTTCTAGAAGCCTTCTCTAAGTTTCTGGAATGATTTAATCCCTATAAACCACGTGGGCAACTGCGGTGATGGCAAACTGCAGTACGGAGAAGCTCAACAGCACGTCAGTCACGCCAACCCAAGGCTCGTTCATCACTGATGCCCAGAACAAATGCTCCTATTCCTGTATTTTACCAGAGGTGGTTAATGTCCTGCTGCTGCTGTTCTCAGGGCTGGATTCCTCTTGCGAAGGAAGAATACAATAGCTCTCTGAAAAGCAGACAAAAGACATAAACAACCAAAGTTTTATTAAGGAAGGATTATTCTAACTTTTTATGAAAATATTCTGATAATCTGAATTAATTTCTTTTTAATAATACCAGGCCCTCTTTGTTTTATGTGCTTTTCAAATTATTTTCTGTCAAACTAAAGAACCAACAGGAAGTGTCATGTATGAAATGTTATCCTTAAAGGTCCTTTCTGAAGGGCGGGCATGTTTATAAATTGTTTAAACCAAAAACGAGAAGAGCGTCTTACATTTTGTGGAGTGAAATGTAGAAAAGATAACTGAAAAATAAAAGGCCTTTGCCTAAAACCTAGGATCATCGTCTTTCATTGTCTCTACAATATTCTATAGCTATTAATTTATTCACTGTTGCATTTTATTGGTGTTTTAAACAAATTACATCTTTAAGGATGTGTTTTCAGCTTCATAAAATGCTTTTTAAGTTTATCTTTTAAGTTTATCATTCAAGTATGTTATGTTTATTTCAATGAAAATTTTGGGTAAATATCAAAATTTGATTTAATTGATTCAAATAGGAATATTGCTTGTTATTTTTTTCTTTCTCCCATATACATAGTCTTTCAAGGTGTCTTTTTTTTTCATAAGTTTTTGAACTCTCCATCTATTTCTTTTAGACTCAGTATAGGTGGATTTCTTTCATCTCTGTTCACTATATTTTAGTGAGAGAAAATAAATTTTGATTCACTTTGGGAGCAATGATAGTATTTTGGCTAGTGGAAGACTTATCTTAAATGACAGGCACCTGTGGCATATTCACAAAAACCCTGGTTTACTATTTTTGGGTCTCAGGAACTTTATTTGGAAATGGAAGGTAATAATGCTAATTTTATTGAAACATGAAGATAAGAAATGAAATTATAAGGCTGGGGATAGATAGGGTTAGAGTTAACATCCAGGTTAAGGTGAGAGTGATAGGGCACTTGCCTGATGTGCACAAAGCACTAGGTGCTATCCTCGGTATAGCAATAGGTAGGTAGGAAGGTAGGTAGATAGGTAGGAAGGTAGGAAGGTAGGTAGGTAGGTAGGAAGGTAGATAGATTGATACATAGACAAACAGACAGACAGACAGATAAGCTAAAAAGTACTACTTTGTTATATAAGGACTATTTCATTCCATGCCAAGTAAACTGTCATTGTTTCCTTTCAGTTCCTGAGTGAGCATGTCTCCCACAGAAGATTCTGTTCTTTTGTTTGTACTATTGGAACTGTCACAAAATAGATGCACCTAACTATGCAACCATTTTGACTGATTCCTCATGCATGCATTCATTATTTCTTCTCCAAAGAATATGAAATATTAGAGATAAATTAATGACCAATAATCTGTAGAGATCTGAGAAACCATAAGCGATATCTGTGTAGCTATTAAAAATGTGCAAAAATGTGGTGACATGATAATTCACAGGATGTTTGTCTTGGTGAATTTCATATTGGCTGCATTTCACTACATCAACAATTGCATTACATTCTACCCTGGGGATCAAACATGCAACCCAGAAAATACTGTTTCAGTCAAAACACGAGAAGGAAGAAATTCCTTTAACAGCTTTGCTACATGACCTTATCATTGAATGAAACAGTTACCTTGTCCTCTACCTTTATTAGTTAATGCCTTCTAAGTTTCAAGACAGTGGCATCCTGAAGCAAAAGAGAGTTTAGTTCTCTTGGCTCTTCAATAGCATCAATTCATTAAGTCAAACTGTGGCCAATTTATGAGCTTCACTTGATTTCTCCCACAATTAGTGTCTGCATGAACTAGTTTGGAAAACTTGTGTTTACTTGTTTCAAATGTGCATTAAAGTCCTTTTATGTGACATAACACAGTTTTAAGTTCTGTGATCTCAGTGATAAACAAGAATAAGAAGAAGTCTACTCACACAATATTAATCTTAGAAATTATTGGGAGTTAAAAGCAAGAACGTGTTTGACAGCCAAGGAGCAAAATTATTTTGAAGCATGCCAATTATTAATGAGGAAATGTACTCATAGAATTGTATTGAGACTGACCGGAAGGGACACTGGAACTAGGCAGCTTTACACGGGTCCCATGGGCCCCTTAGAACGTCCTGCACCAACTGGGGCTGAACCAAAGTGGGAGAGCATCTCTGAAGAGTAGTCCCAGAAGAAAACATAGCAAATTCAAGGGTTTTGTTATAGCATTTTATTTTAAGAAAATATGAGAGAGCCAAAAAGAACAGGTAATTTTGCCAGAAATCGCAGCTGCACTGAGCCTATAGTAAAAATATTCAATTGTTCTTTACTTGTAGACCCCTCATCAAATTAGATGCCTTGAGAGCTATTTGTTTTTATAACTTTTAGTCACAATTTTTGTACCTTTATGCCAGTTGGCTGTACCTGGTTATAAATACTTTGCCAAGACAGACCAATGAATTTTTGTCTCTAACCCTGAATTTTGTATTCAATATGGATTCAAAGTTAATAAAACCCTGCATTGAAAAGTAAGTGTTCAGATTTAGATCTAAAACATTCCCCAAATTCTTACTTCAGAGGTGAGGCCTGGCCCAAAGGGACGGAACACTGGAAGCACGATTTGAAGATGAGTTCTTGTCCAAATGCGGCTCCTTTCTTCTTTCTGTGCCTCTTGGCCACAATGTAGCAAACAGCTTTTTTCCTAAATGGCATTTTTTTCTACTCTATTTCTGCCATGCAGCCACCCAAACATGGCATGAACTTACTGAAATTATATCTCTTTTTTTATAAGTTGCAAGTGTATTATTATTCATGAAAAACCTTGCCACTTCAAAAGACAGTGAGCTATTCTTACTGTCTTTGGGTGGCTTATTGAATATGTAGGGCCTGATAATCTGATTAAGGACGTAAATTTTTAGTGTGAATGATCCAGTAGTTTATGTCTAGAATGCACACCCAAAGGCCCAGATGTTAAAACCCTGACCCTTGATGGACACTGTTGGGAGAACAAGGGATTTTTAAGAGGCAGGCCTAAGAGCCAGTGTGAGCCACTGGAAGACGTCCCCTAGGGAATCAAGGACTTTTGGGCTCTTCTCTCTTTTGCTTCCTAGACATGAGGAAAGTGGTTGACCATTATGCTGCTTCCCCCTCATGAGCTGCCCCTGCCCCAAGGAAGAGACTGACTGATCGTGACTGAAACCTCTAAAACTATGAGCCTAATATACTTTTTCTTTTTATGAGTATACCGCACGCATCTGGCACAGTGATGGGAGCTGACTAGTATAGAAGATAATTGGAACTGACATGATGTAAAAAAAGATCTTATCTGCAAGAGCAATGATTGGCGAAGACATCAGACACCGCACATTAATCGAAAACAGTCATACTACAACAGAAAAGCAATATCAAAGGTGTGCATGAGGGATTACAGAGGATTTTGCTTTTTTCCCTAGCAAATCCCATGTCCCTTAGGAAATGTGTTAAGTTCTGGAAGTCTTGGTTAAACTTTCCAACCCTTAAGCTTAGGGATCCACTTCTCCTAGTTGATCTTCATCATTTTCTATACATATTAATTTTGAACTTTAGTATGAAGGAGTTTTAATGGGTGATAGTTCAAGGTAGTTTCTGTGGAGATCTTTATATGCCCATCCTACCCTTATCTGGCTTCTAGCTCTTTT
>PVIC010005582.1:0-56981 GCA_004025085.1 Thryonomys swinderianus | reverse complement strand
TCATCAATACAACACAATAAACTAGGTTAAACTTTTCAATTATTCAGTCAGCAGGTACCTATGCAAATACATACATATGTAATACTTCACACACTATCGTTCCTGCTCTCAGCTCCATTCCCTAGATATTAGCCAAGGCTAACTAATTGTTTCTTCCAAATTATTTTAACCCAACTGCAGGTTAGATGGGTGGATGGTAGATAAGGGATAGACAAGAAGATAGACAGGTAGGTAGGTGGAGAGAGATTAAAATTGTTTGACTCCTGTGACAGGTGCTTTGTCGATTCAGTGGTAAGCAGAAGGATACACGTGATCCACATTTTGAGAGCTTGTAGTTTCACAGAGGGAGACAGGCATTAAACATAAATGGGTTAGCGTTTATTTTGAAGAAGTGCACCAAAAAAGCATGTGTGAGTTTCTGTGAGGAAGGGCAGACTATATTGAAATCTAAAGAATGGGAAATGTAAGAATGGAAAAAAAGTTGAGTAAGACTTGGGGACAGTGTGCCAGATAGAAGCAAGATTGTGTGCGAGAGACTCTGTGCCAAGAGGACCGTAGCTCCTTCATGGAACCAGCGGTACACAGAGTGCCCAGAGTGCCCAGAGTGGCTAAAGCCTAGACTGAGTAGATAGGCTGGGTTGAAACCAGGTACCAGACTGTTGCAGTCACACAAGAGGAAATGATGGCTTGCACAAGTGTCTATTGATTCAAAGTGAGTTCAGTTCAGTCTTTTGGATAATATATCCCACATACTTTACCAGTGATTGAATATATAGTTAATGTTAACACATATTCTGGGTTTTTTTCTGTTTTTTTTTATTTATAAGGACTTTTCCTACATGTGTTATGATGATCTTGCATTTCTTTTTCTCAGCAGCATGTTTTGAAGAGTCTCCTCTTCCTATATCAGTTTCTTTTTAATGAGCATACTGTATTTCATGGTACATATAATTTCATGGTACATATAATTCTATTAGCCAGTGACTCGTACATACAAAGTCTGCTTGTATGTGTGTTTTTAACTTTGAGGACTAATTTTTCTTTTAAACAAAGACAACATATTTAGACTTTATATTTGCACTTGAGGAATTGGGCAAACATACCCATGTGATAAACTCCCATCAGTGTAATTGCTGAGTTAAAGATTGGTATACTTGATATTTATTAGATATTATCAAAATTCTTGAAAGCAAAGTTATAATAATTTATGGTATTACTGATAATTTATGACATTGTTTCCAACAATAACTTTAACATACTTATTGATTTTTGACATCTGGTATTGTCTTTTTGTGATTTTTCTCTCTTTAAAATAAGTCTCTGAATGACGTCTATTAGCCATTTGTAGTTGTTTTTTAGTATGATAATATTTCTTAAAATCCCCATCCATTTATCTAAAGATCTTTTCCTTTATTTGTAAAAGATTTTTATTTGTTAAGGATATTGGCCCTCTTACTAGTCTCATAGTTATTTCTCTTGTTGCTGAATACAACATCCAACACTTGCAACTTAAAGGAGAAGTTTAGTTTGATTTGTGTTTAAGGGATTCGGTTCATCTTTAGTTGACTCCAAGGCAGAAACATTATGGTGGAGCAGAGGTGCCTAGTTCATGGCAGCCAAGAGGCAAAAGTGGAAAATAGCAGAGAAGAGGGGGGATTAGATATAGCAGCAGAGGCCACAACTGTAATTCACACAGACATACCCACCAGTGTGCTACACTAATTCCCCAGGTAGACCCAAAGCCACTTGAGTTGGCATTCTACCCTAAACAGCACATTGCTGCCCCCTTTGTCAGTTTCATCCCCAAATCCTTCTCCTTAACCCATACCTAATTCATAATTAAGTACAAGTACAAAATCATAGTTCTGCCTAATTATCCTGCCTATAACCAAATTCACAACAGTCCTTATCCAAAGTCTCAACTCTTCCAGCATTTTTCAATAGTCCAAGTTGGGCTTCTTCTGAAACTCAAGATACACTTTTCACTGTAAAGCTCTGTAAATATCCAAACTAAATTCCATAATTCCAAGGAACTTTGATGCAGGAAAAACATTCCCATTCCAAACGGGAGAAATGGAAGTATAGAAAAGAATCAGACCAAAGTAAAACCAAGACATAGCAGGGAAAATTGTAAGTCTTATAACTCCATATCCAGCACATGAGGCACTTGGTGATAGCATGTGACTCCTAAAGGGCTTGAGCAGCCCCACATCACACCACTGCCAGTTACAGCCCACAAAAACTTTCTCTTGAGCTGATTTCACTCAGAACCTACAGCTTATCTCAGCAGATGTTTCACATTCCTGTATCTCCAACTTTCTGAGGTCTCAACTGCCCCTCGCTTTATTTCCACACCTTCACACATGGCCTCAGCAACCCCTCTGCCTGGACTCTCTGAATTTCCTTTGAAATCTTGGTGGAAACCTCTCTTACCCTATAACTTGCATTCTGCATGTTGGTAAAGCCAGCATCACATAGATAACCAAGGTGTGCTCTCAGTGGAAGCAGTTGCCCCATCCTCACAGACCCTGGCTATCATGGCCTCTAGTGCCTGAATGCCTGAGCAGAACGAAATAAATCCCAGGGAGCCAAGTATCTAAAAGGCCCTTTTTGAAGAGGGATCCAAGAGAATCTCTTCTGAAATAAAAGGTTTAAGCCTGAAATGGGTGAGTTTTTGCTGATTTCCAAAATGCTCTTATCTTTCTTCTTGTCTCTGTAAAATGCGTTTGGTCTCTTAGGAATGATAATGATACTAATCTCTTTAACAAACACTCTTGCTTGGGCCTACCTTTACATGAGGTTCCTACTAAGCCAAAAATTTAATTGTTCCAATTTTTCTTTTCTCCAGTGCTCACTGTAAATCTGGTTAAAAGCAGCCAGGGGCCGGAGGGTTAGCTCATTGGTTCCGGTGCCTGCCTAGCAAGCGCAAGGTCCTAAGTTTGATCCCCGGTAACCACATATAATACTGGGTGTGGAGATACGCCCACCAACAATCCACACTGCATACCACAATGCCGGACATGGTGGCTCAAGCCTGTAATCCCAGCACTCGGGAGGCAGAGACAGGAGGATTGCTGAGTTTGTGGCAGTTTGCCTGGGCACCATAGTGAGCTCAAGGCCAGCCTGAACTACAAAGTGAGACCCTGTCTCAAAAAAAAAAAAGCAGCCAGTAGTACCCATACCACAGCTTGAATGTTAGGCTGCTTTGAAATATCCTCTACTAGATTCCCCCTCCCCTTAATTTCCATTCCTAGGAAAGTCTCAGGAAATGTGCAAAATGTACCCAACTTTTCTGCTGCCATGTAATGTATATGACTTTTGGTCAGCCACCAATGGAATCCTTGTTCTCATCTGAAAACTTCCAAGTCTAGCCTTTATTGTCCAAATTCCTATCAGCATCCTGATCTCAGCTCCAACCAGAATCATCTATCAAACTTTTCTATAACATTCTCAAGTTCCTTTAGCCTGCATCTTCAAATCTTTCCAAACTTTCTGCAAACTATAATGGTACCTTAGTTGATGAACTTAATTCGTTCTGTTTTTAGAAAAGGTGGCCACCTTTGTATTTCTGTGGGAAGGATGACCACAGTCTTGTTTGCAATCAGACTGTCTATAAACAAAAGTATTGGGGAACGAAGATACCACTGTAGTTCAAAGACTGCTGACATGCATGGTCAGGTACAGTCACACTCATGATGTAATGTTTAATGTCCATTTTCTGTATTGGTCAGCTTTCCCATGGCTGAGCACGATACCTGACACTCACACTTAAAAGGAGGAGAGGTTCGATTTGACTGATATTTTAAGGAGATTTATCCTTGGCCGGCTATAAAATAAGAATATATATTCTTTGGCTGGCAGAGAAATAGTGAAAGGAAACCAAATACAGTACCCGCCACCAGCCCACCTTCATAATCCACCCAGTTACACCCACTAGTATCTCCAACAATTCCCCAAGTGGATCTCAAAACCAATCAAACTGATATTCTATTCTAAGCACCATAGCTAGGAAAAGGACAGAAATATACAACCACCTCTGTAGAAACTCAAGATACCAAAAAGAAATTAAATAAGATGTATCAACTCATCTTCATTTTTTATTCCTCAGAAGTGGTGCTTCAGTCATTATTTTGAATCCTAAGCTCTGAGGTCACACTTTTCTATTCATTCTACCTCTGTTCGTCTTATCCTTTATTATTTCATCAAACTCATCCTTTTTCATACCTTTCAACAATGCCAAGTATTTTATCAGTCTATTCTTTTCTCCCTCTTGCTTATGTTTTTTGTTTTTAATTTTTTAAATTCTGCATAATTACTATTCCGTTTACCTTTGTCTCTTCACATGTAATGTGGAAAGTACCAGCTAGACCTTTTATTTCCCCAAGTATTATGTCCTTGAATATTCATTGATTGTCATCCCATATTCTCTGAAACCTGTTTATATTCTAGAATTGAAGTTTAAGTCTTGGGCTGACAGAGTTTTCCTTTTGCTTGAGAAGAGGAAAGATGACTGAGCTAAAGTTATGGAGAGTCACAGTTTGTTAATTTGCACCCTTCTCTTTGTTCTCCAGTCTTATTTAACATTTCATATTGGGATCTATTTTTCAAAGACAGAATCATCATCCCTCTCACTAATGGTGAGGACTGTTGAGCTTAGATTATTCTGTGACGTAGAGACAGAGTTAGCCTTGTGCTTTAGATAAAGATAGTCCTTTATACTTCCCCTCCAGCACTATTACCTCTCACAGAGTCATTCTACCTTCAGGGGAATTCATGAGGGGATGATAGGTCAGGACCTCTACTGTAAAAATTATCAGTCTGTGTTGCCTACTGAGCACTCAGGGATTACTCTCTATATTATGTGGCATTTGTGAGTCTTCTCCCAAGGTCGCACAACTTCTTAGAACAGCATCCCTCTCTTAGTACTGCCTTCAAGATCTAGAGCAATTACTTTTGGAATATTACTTTGCTACAGCTCTCTTCTCTGATGACTACCTTTCAGATGCTGTTTTATTGGGTTGTACCTCTTCATTTGTTTGACTGGTACTAGAGTATTTTATTTAATGTTTGAATTTTTACTCATTCTCCTAAGATAGAAGAGGATTTTCCTTATGTGACACTCAATATATTCTTGTAGCCTGTTTGGAACCCGTCCTCCTATTCACAAGATAGAAAATAATAATTGCTACCATTTCTGTTCTTTAGGATGAAGTTAGGTAGTTATTAAAATTATTAGAATTGAGGGAGGCTGATAAGTAGGTAAACATGTATCTGGTGTGCCCATGACAATCAGGTTTTAAACCTATTCCTTTCCCCTCTCAATTCTGGAATGGTGAGGGAGGTCATAAGAGTGTTGTATGAACTTTCACTAGGGTCAAGGTATGCAGTGGGCAGGTAAAGGAAGGAACCAGTGTCAGGACACTACAAAAAGCCTGGTAGAGTTTGCTGCATTAAAGGAGGAGAAAGGACTGAAGAGAAGAGAGTAAGAGGTGGATGCAAGCTTTTCTGCCAGGGAAACTGAGATCATAGTGGTGACTGGTTTTTTTAAAAGGTAAGGGGAAGACTGGAAAAAACCAGTTTAAGGAAAACAAGACTTAGTTTTCTTTGTGACAGCTAAATCTTGAAAACAACCCAAATGCCCATCAACTCTAGATTGGATAAAGAAGATGTGGGTTTTTAAAAAATAAAATGGTGTATTACTCTGCCATAAAGAATGATGAGATTGAATTATTTATACTCAAGTGGATGGTACCTTCAGGACATACTTATAAGTGAAATAAATACGTCACAGATGTGCAAATATCATATATTTTCTCTGATATGAGAACCTGAAGTTATGAATGTGTTCTAGAATGCATGATATTGTGAAATAGGAAATATTCAAAGGGTAATGGGGCTTAGGGGTAAATAATGCAGAAAGAAAAAAATTGATGGTAAAAAAAGGAAACAATGCTTGTGTATATAGGGGTGGGGGGTAAAGGAGAATTAAGTTGTGTCATATACTGATACAGATTCTCAATGTGGAGTGTAATTGTGATGTGTATATATAATGTACCAATAAAATGTAAAAATAAAGTTTTCTATAGACTGCTGAGTTACAGGATTCAGCTACAGTCCAAGTTGATTGTCACTCATAACCTTGTATGATGACGCTCAGAAGTTTACATCACATTTATAAAACATTCATTGACTGTGCTCAGCTCTGTAGGGCAGAGTAGAGATATCAAATCTACCTGCTAAGTCACCTTTCTGAATTATGCAGACTTGACACAGAATCCTGACGCTGAATAGGAATTTCTAGGACCTTGCATTCCTAGAGGGGGAAATTGTCTTACAAAACAAATGGTAAAAAAAAAATTTTTTTAAAAACACCCAAGTACATCACATAATAGCTCAAAACATCCTATGTTTAGGATCCTGAGTTTGGTGTTTCTTCTTTATTAAAAAGACAAATGAAAATAAGTTGGTGTTGCAAATTGATGTGGCAATTTTATGTTAGTGAAGTGAGTTTACTAAAATAGTGTTTATGGGGGAAAACTCATCCATGTTTGTTAATGACTTTGTGAGTTCCAAATTCTCAGTTCCTGCATTTCCTGTGTGCAATCTGTCCTTTATGTCTTCTGGAAGCCTTTTTCAAAGGCTTCCCTTCTGTGCAGGGGAAGCATTGGCCCCTCTGCACCTAACCTGGAAGGATATCAGGCTAGAAAACAGATACTCAGTGTTGTTCTACTTCACTTGGTTTTGTCTTCATCAATATTTATGTTTCTCGCTTCTAATAACTACTTTTTCCATGTTCACAAAGCTAACAGAGAGGTATATAGAGTCTTTTCAAATACAGTAAGAATTCTCACTTAACATATATTCTCCTTAAAACAAATCAAGAGATACCTTGAGAACTAATGTGAGTGCTTATATGCTAACACATTTCTGGTGGTCCTAACAGCTACACAGAGGGCAAACCAGGATTTCTGCAAATATTTGCACAATGTTTTCTTCTTTACTCATAACATCAGTCCTAAATCATAAGTAATTTGCATATTTGAGTACACAAAGTGTAATTAGTTCAAATTCTTTGAGACAGCCTGACTAAAAGGCAATAGTGATCCCCTGCCTTTTTAGTTTCTGTATTATTCAGTTTCTTTAGAACGCATGTTGCTACACTTTTGTTTAATTCTGCCTAGCAAACAACCAGAAAAAAATTGGTCAGAGAATCAGAAAATTAGGGCATTGAGAGGCCACATGAACTTTTTTCCAAGCTTGGCGTGGGACTCCTGTATCTCTCATCTTACATTCTTTGTTGAGTTGAATAAGTCACTTTTGTAAATTAACATTAACCTGTTATCTAGCTGATGTTAGAATGTCCCTTATTTCATGGAATTTTGTAGTGAGAAAGAGTCCTGGAAAGTCTCTTTCTTAGTGTGTAGGGGAGGAGGAGTAGATTGGCCCAAGATAATACAGCTTTATAACAAGGAGCCAGGACTATCAATTTTCAACTATCAAATGTTGTCCTCTCACCAGGAAGTTACGTTTGGTCACGATGTATCGTGTACGCTACTGAGTATCTGAGACCCTGTCAGGTTTGTTACTGCATAGTAATTCAGAACAACATTTCTAAATCTCACCACGCCAGGTCTGTGCAGACCTTTTGACAGGATCAAGTAAAGGGCACAAACATGCCATAACAGGAACATCTCTACTTCCCCAACTCTCGAACAGATGCACTTCATGTAGTTCACGTGATGCCATCCGTGAGTGCCACACTTAACATCATACACACTTGAATGACAGCACTGTACTCTTATGGGACAAATGAAATGCCAAAGAGGAGAGTCGGTGGCCTGGCTGGGCTACGTCTCTATCTCTGTGTCCAAGAAGTAGTGTTGACTGTTTCTCTGATCACGGGGCTGTTAATGGGAATAGATGGCCTTGGATGAATCAAATATAATGGATTCTTTACAGAAAAGAGGGATTTTTCTGGCTTTTAATTTGTGTTTTTAGAAGAATCAGACATAGACAGGCAGAAACAATAGCTGTCAACTTCAGAGGTCAGCCAGATCGCATGTATCATCATTTTTTATTTTTTGGTAGATGCCATAGATGTGAGTGTTATAATGTTGGATGTCACTGTCTTTCCTTCAAGAGTAATGAGTTTTGTTCTGTCATGAATTTAATTTTCTGGCAGGCCAGCTGGAAGTAGTCAAGCCTTGAATTTAGGCTTTATTAGGATAAATCGGGGGTGGTCTTTTGTAGTAATGTAGTCCTTAAAAGACATTCCATGTTTAGAGCCTCAACTTAATCTTGGGAGTGTTCAGCACCCTGTCTTGTCTCTGGCTGACTGAAACTCCAGCATCTCCTGGCGTGATGTGTCCATCAAATACTGTGCTCAGAATAGCTGTTGGGATAGAGTGTGTACTTGTTTAATTTTTGGTCCATGACTCAGGGGAACCCCAAGTGTGGTTCTGCAGCTCCTTCTTCAGAGAGCTTCTTCTCCAGTGTCTGGACTCACAAATCCTTGCACGGCCTGCCATTGCAGGTACTGATTTTTTTCTTCTACCCTCCTCCCTCTATTTAGGGTCTACTTCCCCCAAGTTGTAATTTGAAAGTGCCCCAAGGCAGACAGCCATTTTGGGCACATGTTATACTCATCTCTTTTGTTTTTCTCCCTGGAGGAGCACAGCAGTGAACCATGCTGTCCAAGGCTTGCCCTTGTTGCTTTTCAAATCATTTTGTCCTTTGCAGACTTAATCAAAACCTTTGCTGTGATATTACAATTTAGTCATTTAGTGTTTTGGAGGCAGTACCAGGGATCAAACCAGGTACCTGCAAGGCAGGTGTGGATCCACTGAGTAAAGTCCCTGGCCCCAATATTGCAATTTAAGCCCCCAAAAGCTGCCAGCTCATTAGGGCTGGCTGCTTCTACAAAGCTAGTTAATACTCAGAGGAAGTTTTCTAAAATGTAGAGAACATATTAAGACCTCTTTAAATGAATTATGGGAGCTACTATCTTAATCTGGAGTGAATCTTTTGTGCAACCTAATCATTCCTAATTCACCTATGTTTCTGAAAATTATCTCCTTACTTTCGCTTAAATGGGGATATGACCATCTGTTCAATTTTGTAGAAATTGAAGAAAAATGCACCTGATATCAGGAGATCTAAGTTCAAATTCCAGAGGGCCTCCACATCCCTTGGGTTTGAGATTGCCTGTCTATAAAGTAGGATAATAACAAAGTTCAAAGTCCTGATAATATTGACAATATTTTCCAGACTCTTGTTTTCTTGCAATTCATATTTGCATGAAATACTAGGAAAATTTAGTTTCAGGTGATGTTTAATTGTATTCCCTGAGACAGTCTTTCTTTCTTTCTCTTTCTTCTCTCTTTTTTCCTTTCTGTATAGCTAAGTATTATAGTAATAAGATGTTTGAATGAGAAGCATTTAATTATAACAAAGCAACTAAGTGCAAAATTGATACATAAAGATAGTGTGTGCCACTTTGAGATACAGTGTTGGCACTTGGCTTTCTTTAAAGTTGGAATTTCATTTCTTTTCTTTCAAATCTTTCAGTCATAAAATCTGAACCTTTATAAAAGAAAAATAATCCAGAGGAAAAATGTGTGTGAGAGAATTATTGTATTTGAGTTTTGTATCTCTAGTGTTTAACAGTTTGATAATCCAAGTTTATAACTTGTTGAGAACAATAGACTGACTATTTTAAGCGCATTAGCTTTGGTAAAGATTAACTTTTTTACATGCCTGGCAAGTATGGTGAAATTTAAGCTTCATGGGGAATAGAGGGGAATATTTTCCATGTCTGCCTGTGTGCTGGTATTTTACTAAGAGACTAACAGCTACTCTCACTGTGTTGCATTCATTTACAACCAACATCATTCAAGTATTTTTCTCTTAGTACAAATAACAAAATAAAATAAGGATAAGCTAAAATTTTATTTACTTTTTATTTGTGTTTATTTCACTTCATTAAAAAGTAGAGAAATAAAAATTTTAAGACTCTTTTTTCTAATAGATGCTAGTATTCTAACCTTCTTTTACAAGTACTTTAATTTACAGCAAACTTCATTCATAGCCATTTCCTATGGTGTGAAAATTTTCCAACTATTTAGTTGCTTTAAAATTGTATCACTCTTAGAATCTTTTAGCAGAACAGGAAGTTATACATTTTGGTAGTCTAAAATCATTATAAATACACACATAAACATATGTATGTGTGTGTGTATATATAACATTGATGTACTTGAAAAATAACAGAAACAAATAATATGTAAGTATAGCATTTTTTGTTCCTACATGCTTTCCTGTTATAGCTTCAGGATGAATATTTGTCTTAAAAATATTTGCTGGAGTACAATTCTGTCTTTATTTATAAACTTAGTGTTGGCTCCAAAATACTTAATATTTGACTTTTGTTCTAAGTGGTCCTGAAGTTAGTACAATACAGTGCAAATTAAATCTATATTTTTTGACTCACTGTATCCTCTGTCTCTCTTTTCTACTTGAAATAATTTAATCAATTTAGATGCTTAAGAAGGAGTCTTTCATTGTTTCTTCAGTTTTCCATCTAAAATGCATTATAAGGTGTCTGAGTGTTTGTAGGTCTGAAAATGTGGTGCTCTGTTTGCTGCTATTCCTGAATGCCCTGCCTGTTTTTATAGAGGGCTTGTCAGAAGAAGCCTGAAGGCCAGTGACAGTGCCAATTCACCAAGTGGTGGTCACCATGATGCACTTGTGCAGGCCTCCAAGCGTCGGCTGAGGATCTGGGGTATCCAGGTACTTTAGGAAGTCACATGACAGAAAGCTCACTAGGAAGGTTACTGTGCATGACACTGAAATAACCACTGGCTTTCCAAAAGTCAGACTGTATAACAGGACTTGTGCTGACTTCAGCTTCTATACCCTTCTCTATTCTCAGTGTTTGCACATCATTATCTCTCTAGGCCGTGGGAAAAGGGCAGTCAGAGGCTCCGTGTAGTTTACGAGAGGTGTATCTCACATGACAGAGCTGTTTGAAAATTAACAATCTAGACCTTGGTCTTTGCTAGTTTTCAACATTTTAAGTCATAGAACCCTTTCTTCAAAGAATGTCTTAATCTGATACCCTGTATGTAAAACAGATTGACTGCAAAGGTATTTTAATTCATATTCCCCAGGAAGCCCAGAGAATTATCCCCCGAGGCCCACTCTCCCATTTGTCAGTCACGTAGGCCCCTGGACGCTTCCTAGACACAGTGTGAAATGTATAGCAAAAACAGACCTAAGAGGGTGCTTGTTGGTACACCATACTCCCATGTGATATCATCTGTGCTGAATCCTCTACCATATTTTCTAGAAATTTTTGTTGTTCACAACAGCAGAGCAAGCATCGAGGTACAGTAGCAAAACCCCTCATGACACTGTCTCTAATGTACTATATGCCTTTGAGCATTTTGTTTGATTTCCTAGACTTGGCATTACCTATCTCTAAAATAGAGACAGTCAGGCAAACATGGAAAATGCCTAGAGATGATCAGCTAGAAGATATTGTATCAAAGAGTTTGGAACATAAAGAGTTGTTGACTCCTGATTGATTCCAGTGGGAAAGACCATCCCCAAATCGCTACAGGTCCAGCTTTTCTGCTTCCTTTGGTTATAGCCTGGGATCATCAGAATTCAAGCCTGTCAGTGTATAAAGAAGTAATGCCTAGGGCTGATTTCTTATATATGAAGGTCACATGACCCAGGTGTAACTCTTAAGGCTTCCTCTCCAAGACATTGAGTTGGGTACTTATTTTTTATAAATAGTTGATTTGGTGGCAGATAAAGAGCACCATTTACGAGTCGTGGATTCCTCTGCCACATTAGGGTCAGAATACTGGCTTCAGAAAGTCAGTCTTGGGCATCACTTTCCAGCTCTATATTTTATTAACTTCCAGTGAGTAACCTGAAGTTAGCCGTGATGAGATTACTTACACCTTAAAATCAGCAAGTGCTATAAAATGGGGCTTCTTTTTGTTGGGAGGAATGTTTTACCACCATATCACTGAGCAGAAGGACTTAAATTCTGGGCTCAGTATTTCTGCTAAGCACTTAAGTCTTAATTTTCTCATCTGTTAAATGTGGAAGATAATTTCTGCTCCATTAGTCTCACAGATGTGTTAGGGAATCAACGTATATGGAAGAACTGAAAAACAAATTTGGTAATGGCAGTGTCAGGGCTACCCTTCCTGTGTTTAGTAAAACATAGGTGAGGAATGTGATGAATGTATTCCTTCAAGAAATGGGAAGAATAAATGTCACTTACACCAGATCTCACAAAAAAAATTATATATAAAGAATTGTAAGGGCTAGAAATTTAGTTCAGTGGTTCTGGCACTTGCCTGGCAAGTGTAAAGTTCCTGGTTTGATCCCCAGTAACTACATGCAACGATGCTGGGTGTGGTGACTCACACCCACCAGCAATCAGTATCACATTCCACAGATGCTGGGTTTGGTGGCTCAAGTCTATAATCCCAGCACTTGGGAGGCAGAAGCAGGAGGATTGCTGAGTTTGAGGCTTTCCTGGGCTACATAGTGAGCTCAGGACCAGCCTGAACTACAAAGCAAGACCCTGTCTGAAAAAAAAAAAAAAAAAGAATTGTAAATATCACATGGAGACTGAACTACCCTGAAATGTATTTAGAGCCAATCTTATCAACACAGATGTAAATAGGCATACAAAAATGCCATTAGGTGTAGGGTGGGTAGGGTAATGGGATAAAAAAATTATAATTAAGTAGTTTCATACACTGGTACAAATTCTCAACATTGAGTGTAATCATGATGTGTATATACAATGTCCCTTGGAAGCAGAGACCACTGGGTACTAAAAGGAAGCAATCAGATGCTGCCTTCCAAACGGTCCTATTTCAGCCCTGGAGGTTTCTGCTGATATTACCATAACAGAACACATGTGAGCAGCAGAGACTGAACTTCTTAAACAAGGGACTCTGACCTTGTAGGTAACAAGCATGTATCTACACTTGTGGGTAACAAAGATCTGGGTGGAAAGAAAAATATGGGTAATTCTAACACTACTGGCAATTTCTATAAAAGCTTTCAAGTGAAAGCACCAAATAATGCAGTTTATAAGGAAATGATCATTATTAATCAGATAACATAAAACCTCTATACTTAAAAGAATGCAATATTCTTAACCTGTTTGGAGACATGTTAGGAATCGTGTTTCTTTATCTTTAGTAGTTGTATGCTTAGGTGTAATCTTCCAGTTTTCTGTGGATGTAGACTCTGGATGATGTTATCAAGGGCACTGAGAGTTCATGAGGGAAAACATCCTCATTACCATGACAAAAAGACAAATGTACACCTTTGGGAACTATATTGAGAGGAATACTTTAATCTTAAACTGAGTTTATCACTTGGATGTTTTCCTGTTGTAGATAGGATTTCTAGCCTGTCTACTGTTCAGAAATATGTTGTATAAAGAGAATGGGTTTAGGAATTAGAACTGTCTTGACATTTCACCTCTGTCAACAACTATTTCCTTGACAATGTGCGAGTTTCTTATTTCCCCTAAGCCCTTGTTTGTTCATCCATAAAATAGGGCTAATAATAATCTCTATTTCATAGGGCTCTTTTGAAAATTACATGCAAACAGAGCTCAATTAATGTTGTCATTAACCTCTTTAACGAATGAGTTAAATGATAGCTTGGCCTCTCTTCAAATGATGACTTCACTTGGGATCTTGATCAGCAATGCCATTGTGGTAAATCTGGAGCCAGACTGTCCCAGGCTAAATAGTGAAATAATCTCATTGCTTAGGGAGCTCTGGTGTCCACATGAGTCTGACAGAAGGAAAGGTGGCATTGAGCAGAAAGTAGAGATATAGTGTGTTAAAGATTGCACCGGGCCTTGTGTGAATCTCTGTCATTACCCATGTTGGACCTGTGGGTTTCCCTTATTGATGAGTATTCTGAAGAGTAGAGCTTCTTCCTCTCAAGTAGTCACTGTATGTCTATTAGCTATGCTGAGAGCTACATTTGAGGAAGAATCTTTTTCTTCCCTTTTCATACACTCATATATGCACACTTCATCCCTACCCTGCCATGATCATCCTGACAACACCATAATAAAGCCAGTGGCAGTGGAGTGCAAAGAGGACCCCAGGGCACATGAAGTCATGGAGCATGTCAGAAACACAAGTCATCAAAGCTTTTCCTTCAAAATAAAGATTCCAGGGTAGTTGCATACCAAGGGCAGTTGGTGGGAATGGTTTATCCCAAACACTGCTGACAAGGTGGAAGACAAATCTTCTACAGAGAACTGTAAAACATTTATAAAACTGACACAAGGTTATCTAATTCCAAACAATTCCAAACAATCTCAGTAGTAAAATACTCCTGAAAATGTCATGCTGATTCAAATTCTAAACAATTGATAGTTACTGTTGAGTGTTATTAATGTATATTTCAGCTCCAAATTAGTACCCTATCTTATCTTTTTTAAAATTTAATTTATTGGTACATTATATATACACATCACAATTACACTCCACATTGATAATTTGTACCAGTATATGACATAATTTAATTCTCACTTTTCCCCTTCCCCTACCCACCCTACCACCTCCTGTCCCTATATACACAAGCTTTGTTTCCTTTTTTTACCATCAATTTTTTTCCTTCCTGTCATTATTTACTCCAAACCCATTTCTCTTTGAATATTTCCTATTTCACAATATCGATCATGCATTCTAGAACTCATTTTCAACTTCAATTTCTCATACCAGAAAAAAATATGATATTTATACATCTATGAGTATGTCCTCGAGGTATGTCCATTTGAGTATAAATGACTCAATCATCATTCTTTATGGCAGAGGAACATTCCATTTTATTAAAAAAAAAACCCACATCTTCTTTATCCAGTCTAGAGTTGACGGGCATTTGGGTTGTTTCCAACATTTAGCTATCACAAACTGAGCTGCTATAAACATGGGTGCACATATGTCACTGTGACATGAATCTTGTAATTCTTTTGTGTATATCCCCAGCAGGGAGATAACAGGGTCAAATGGAACCTTTAGTCCTAATTTTTTTATTTATTTGTTTGTTTCTTTGTTTGTTTATTTGAGATAGAGTCTCACTTTGTAGTTCAGCTGGCCCAGAGCTCACTATGTAGCCCAGGCAAGCCTCGAACTCAGCAATCCACCAGCCTCTGCCTCTTGAGTGTTGGGATTACAGGCATGAACCACCATGCCCAGCTAATCCTAGTTTTTTAAGGAATCTCCACACTGATCTCCATGATGGTTGTACTAGTCTATATTCCCACCAACAGTGGAGAAGCATTCCTTTTTCTCCACAACTTCACCAGCATTTGTTGCTGGCTAATTTTGAGATAGCAGCTGTTCTTTGTAGAGTGAGATGAAATCTCAGTGTTATTTTCACCTGCATCTCCCGAATGGCCAGTGACAAGCATTACTTCATATACTTCTTAGCTGCTTTTACATTGTCCTCTGAAAAAATCTGTTCATTTCAGATGCCCATTTCTGAATTGGGTCTTTAAATTGGCGGGGGGGGGGCTGATTTTTTAAGCTCTTTATATATTCTAGATAGTAGTCCTTTGAGGAACTGCTGGGAAAGATTCTTCCTATATTGTAGGTTGCCTTTTTGCTCTGCTGGTGGTTTCTTTTTCTATGCAGAAGCTTTTTAATAAGATGAGAGCCCACTTGCTGATTTCTTCTGCTAGTTCTCGTGCTATAGAGGTTTTGTTTATAAAGTCTTTCCCTAAACCAGTGTCTCCAAGAGTACTACTTAACCTGTTTTGCAGCAGGTTTGGAGTTTCTGTTTTAATATTTAGGTCTCTAATCCACTTTGATTTTAGTTTAGTACACGGGGAACGAGATGGATCTAGCTTCAGTCTTTGGTAGGTTGAAGCCCAATTTTTCCAGCACCATTTGTTAAAGAGGCTGTCTCTTCTCCACTGAGGATGTTTTGCTCCTTTGTGAAAGACAAGGAGTCTTAGTGTATCTGGAGTTGTTTCTGGATCTTCTGATCTATCCCACTGATCCTCAGGTCTGTTTCTTTGTCAGTACCATGCCGTTTTTATCACAGTGGCTTTGTAGTAAAGTTTCAACTTGGGAATAGTGATACCCCTGGCCATGTCCTTGTTTCCCACAATCGCTTTTGTTATTCTAGGTCTCTGGTGATTCCAGATGAATTTTTGGATCCTTTTGTCTAGATCTGTGAAATACGCTATTGTGATTTCAATTGAGATTTCAATTGAGATTGCACCATTTTGACAATGTTGGTTCTTCCTAGCCAGGAACAAGGGATGTCTTTCCATTTTCTGATATCCTCTTCAATCTCCTTTGTCAGAGTACTGTAGTTTTCAGAGGAAAGGTCCTTTACCTCCTTTGTTAGACTGACTCCTAGATATTTCTTACTTATCTTTTAATAAATGTAAATTTCACATGAAAGTTAAACTGAAAAACTCCCACTTGGAATGGCCTACCACATGGGCTTTCCCTGCACATGTCTGTTTCCGGGCTGGCTCATAAAGCTTTGGATTTCTGGTGCTTTTGATATAGTCATTGGACTATGCATTGAACATTTACAGAAATTCTAAATCAACAATAATAGTTCCATCAATGTACAGTCAAAGAAACACATCTTTATTTACTTTGATACTTTTATAATATGCAAAAACTTGGAATAGAATACGTACTGGAGTTAGGGGTGAAATATATTTGTTTGATAAATATACATTTTAGTTAAATATCAAATATATGTTTCATTTTATGGTTGTTGTTGAAAAAATGCAGAAAAGAAGGAAAGTTAAAAACAACCCACCCTGGGAGTCAAACTAATGCTCCAGTGTATTAGACCAATGGATGAACTTCATCTTAGAATATCCATTAATATAACTGACTATCCTAATTTCTTCTCATCTTTTCTTTCTGATGTTGTTCTCAAAATACAGAATTACCTGTTCTAGAAGCAATGAGTACAATACAATGTAGGTCTGAATTCAAACTCTGTCTTTCCCAAAGGCCTGGGGGATATTGTTTAATCTCCACTTCTCCTTGCAAATTGAGTGTCAGCTCCTGGCAGAGTGGTGATGATTAAATCAGATGTAGCATGCATCCACCCTACATTTCATGCAGTGGGTAAGATGTTAATATCCTCTGTGTCCACTTTCTCCTCTCTCCCACACTGGCATTTATCTGTGTCTTCCAAAGCAAACAAATAAGATGACTTCCAGAATTACGATAAGTTGAAAGAAATTTCTGCATGAGTCACTATTTATGACATGATCAATCCCCTCTGAACTTCATTAGACTCTGCTATGAGCAAATGGACACACTTTGAGGGCACACTAATAAGTGAAATAAATAGATCACAGATATGTAAAGACCATATCTTTTCTCTGATATGAGAACCTATAGATGTAAATGAGTTCTAGAATGTATGATAGATTTTGTGAAATAGGAAATATTCAAAGGGAATGTGGTAGGAGAAAGTAATGAGGGGAAAGAATGAATGGTTTGAAAAGAAAAACAAAGAACATGTATATAGGGGGTGGAGATTGTAGGGTGGGTAGGATATGGGTAAAAATGAGAATTAACTCGTGTCATATCCTGGTACAAATTCCCCAGTACTGAGTGTGGTTGTGATCTGTATATAAAATGTAGCAATAAAGAATTCAATTTTAAAAATTGCGAAGATTAAATTAGGGAATTTCTGAACCTCCAGTCCAGATTTAAAATGCTGCATAAATCCTGTGTACATGAATAAAGTCATTACACATGCAGTGTAGGAAGAGGGAGCACTGTACACTGATTTTAGGTACATGTAAATCTTCTATTTCCTTAGCTACTAGCAGGGAAACAGCATATCAAGGTGACTATCAACAGAATGTTGATTCACAGCCTATCTTGGTTTCTGATGTGAAGGCTCATGTACATGAAAGAAACAAAACAGGACACAACTAGACAAAAATGTCTCATTTCTTTTTGGGATAAGTTCAATAGATGCTAGCAGTAGCACCCAAAAGAGCATTTTAACCTCTTCTTCAACCTTTCTGTGCTCAAGTTTTAGCGCTGTAGCTAATCTCCTTTATTTTCTCCTGTTAGTGATACATTGTATCTCATAGGATAAAGGATAGTCTGATTTTATTGATTTTATCAGTTTTGTATAAAGATCAAATAAATGAGCTATGGGAAGGATTCAATAAATCACGAAGCATGTATGTCTATTAGACGTTATTGTTTTCTTAGTTCATGGATCAGATCTCTGTAACCCACAGACTCATCTTCAACTGTTTTTACACTAGCCTTGTGCTCTTCTATCCCCTTATGGATCTTGGCTTAAAATTATATCCATGTACAGAAATGTCACAGTGAAACCCATTATTCTGTGCAAAGTAATAGGCATTAATAACTGTACTTTTTTAAATGAATTCTTTGAATTTTGGGGATGGAGGAGGATCCTGGTTTAAATTAGATCTCACAGTGTATCTCTCCCTCCTTATATCCAGCCCTAAGTGCAGGCTTCTCATTGTCATGTAAATGTAACCTATGACTCTATGTCACTCATGACCACCACAGTTTACCCATTTCCCAGTCCTCATTCTTCCTGTTTCTTGTCTTGTGTCCCTTAGAGAGTTCCTACAAGTCCACGAGTACTGGAACATTCTACAGACTGCAATGTAATTGCATTGTTGGGGAAGTCCTTTAGTGTAGCTAGGCTACCTGAAAAAGTAAAATCTTCAAGCATGTTACGCTCACCGATGTTCTTCCTGAAGATGAGAAAACTAGAACTCAAGCAACTTTTCCACTGCCAGTCAACTCCAGATGGCTTAGTAGGACATACACCTGGTCGAATAGACCCCAGAATCCAAGGGCTAGCTGACTGGGTTACACAGTAATCTGAAATAACAAGCCTCAATGTTGGTATGTGCCCTTTGAGGAAATGAACGAACGGAATTGGTATGTCATATCCTCGTTAATCCCTCTTGGTTGACAAAAACCACATATCCTGAACTGGATACAATTTCTTACCTAAGGAGCGGTGTATCTTTGTTTACGCCTTAAAGTATTTTCCGTTCCTTCATCTTCCTTGACCAAATGTCTGACTGCCACTCTGGCTTGGAAGGCCCTGATCTCTTCCAGCATGTAAAAGGCTTTCCCTCTTTTGTGTCCTGAGCTCTGTCCTTACGTCTTCTTGATGTGGGGTATCTCCTGCATCTGAAAAGTAAAAGGTTTTTGAAGGCCAAGGCTCTGCCCCCTGAGTCAATTTCATGTCCTCCCACCTCCTAGAGTTTCTTTCTTCATCTCTGAGACACAACAGGCCTTAAAGGAGGAAAGGTTAGTTTGACTCGCTGTTTGTACAGGTTTCACTCCACAGTCAACTGGCTGGCGAGAGGCAGAGAGAGACAGAGACAGAAAGACTGAGACAGGGGTAGGAAAGGAGTGATAGCATGCCATTTTTAAATGTTTGCGGTTCAAACTCTTGAAAAGAAGATTAAAGTTTTTAAGAAAATCAGATCTTTCTAGCTAATAAAAACTATGTGACATTTTTCCACCTTATTTAAAGTTGCTATATTTCTTTGTAACTTCTAAAATAATCCATCTTACAATGATGAGCTATTAAAGGATTTGCCTTCTACAAGGAACCTTATCTATAGCTCAAGTTTCCAAAGATTAAAATGTCCAGTGACGTTCTAAAGCAGTGACATTATTAAGGTCGTTTAAGCAGTTCTAGCCAATTACAAAGCTTTCATTTATTTGTTTTTGTACAGTGCAGTGACAGAGTTGGCTGGAGAGTCGGTGGCATTAATCATTTCCTCTCTGCAGACTGTCAGTTTGCAAACATGGGCAGAGGGAGTGTCTAACCTGCCCTCTGCCCAGTCCTGCACTTTGCTGAGCTCTTGCGAGTTTCAGGGGTGAGCTGTATGCTGAGACTGAGCGGGACTAGCACACTCTTTCGAGTAACTCTTGGTGAAGAAGGCAGGAAATTATGCTCCTGGATAAAAAATGGCCAGACTAATAAATGTGGCAGGTAAATGACTTTTCTTATAAACATAGGTTTAGAAATATGTTCATTAGTACACGTGTGTAGCTCATAATGTTTACGTTCCTTGTGAGAGGTTGGTACGTGCACATAACACATCCCATTTCCTTTTCTTCATTCTTATCCCTTCCCTCCCTCCCACTCCCTTCCTCTCTTGTCCCCTTCCCCTTTGAAAACCATCTGCCTCTCTACTTCCTATAGTCTTGTCTTTTGTTTTGCTCATTTTTCATATTTTGTTTTTCATATAAGCTGATTTATAGAAATATGTTTTTAAATAAATCAGTTTACTGTTAACATAGGTGAGGGGGAATCTTTTTCTGGCATATTCTGTATATAACTCAAAATAAGATACAAGGATAACATTTTTTAATGAACATTGTGGCGTGGAAAAATCTAGACATTTATACATAGATGTACTCATGAGCTATCATATCATTGAAGCATATTATACTTTGCTTATTTTTTCTCTAAAATAAAAATATTAAAACATGTATCCATTTAGATGTTTATATGTAATAAGTAAAAGTAAATAGTTACTTATTTTAAACATAAATGTCTTCATAAGAGAAGTTTTTAAGAGTTACATTTCTAAATTATTTGTCTAAAAGGTATATCTTATAAAGGTTAATTTCTTTATTTGCTTATTTTCATCTTTGTAATTTTTCATGTGAACTTTATCAGCAGCTCTTCCCCTAAAAAAACAGTGTGATCGCCTCAAATTATCTTTCTTATTTTCAGATAGGTAATGAGGCGCAAAGTTTTGAGGCTCAGGAACCAGACCTCAGCCCGATACTGATTTGCATACCACCTAGATGATGCGAAACAAGCTCTTCAATCTTTTCAAACATCAATGATCTCATCTATAAAATGAGGACAAACATATATATTTAGCAAGATTACTGTGCGGGTTAGAAATAATGTCTGCATAGTTCTTGTTGTATCGTACAACTCTGCTGAAAATGTTATCACTCCAGGAATAGATCAGATGATCGAGGCGAGTGGTGGGAAGTCTGCATTGTAACTGAGCTCTCTGATATGCTGGCTGATGTTTCACTCGCTCCTTTGTGACATTTCCAAAGCTATTCACGCCCTACTTTATTTTTTCTAATATTGATTTTAAACATTGATTTCTTGATAGTTTTTTGAAAAAGCAAATAAACATTTGCATCAAGAACAGAAGGGCCTTTATAGCTGAATCTAGTAGCTATTTTTTAATTGAATTCTATAATGGTACATTTTATATACAGCTCACAATCACACTCAACATTAGGGAATTTGTACCAGTATATGACAGAAGTTAATTCTCATTTTTACCCATATCCCTACCCACCCACAATCCCCTTACCCCCATATACATGCTATTTCTTTTTCTTTCCAAATCATATTTATTTTGTGTCAATACAGCTTGCTATGTTTTGGATCTTAAAGGTTGCCCCAAAGGTTCATGGGTAAAGGCTTGGACCTCAGGCTGGTGCTGGTGGAAGGTGATGGAACCCTGAAGAGTTGGGGCCTAGGGGGAGATCTTTACATTATGACCTTCGAGGACATTGCAGGAGCCTGGTCCCCTCTTCTCCCTATTTTACTCCCTGACCACAAGGTGAATAGTTTTTCTATACCACACACCCTTACTGTGAGGTGCTGCCTTACCACAAGCCCAAAAGGAAAGAGGCCAACTGCCTGGAACATCCAGATGAGAGTGCCAAAGAAACTTTTTCTTATCATAAATTAGTTATCTCAGGTATCTGATTATAGTGGTGGAGAGCTGACTAACTCAAGAGCTTAGGGAGAATTTTAATGTTTGCAATTTAATACATTATGGATGCATAGTTTAAACTTTGTATTTCATCTTGGCTCCATTCCTTAAAATATATAATTGGGACCAGGGTGTAGCTCAGTGGTTCCAGGGCCAGCCTCATAAGTTCAAGGTCCTGAGTTTGATCCTGGTATCCACCCCCCAAATTAAAATACACAATTAGTACTAACAAAAGAACAGAAAATAATTACAAATTGCTTAAAGGTATATATATTTGTAGGAGAATACTGCCAAATTTTTTTATTTCTTTGTTCCTAGAATAAACATTCAGACCTAGTCATTTACACGTACATGATTTTTCCAGAATCACTAAGTAAATTACTTGAAATTAATTAGCTTAAAATCTGAAGTGATGAGTTTATTTCTTGTTTTTAAGGTGTGTAAAAGACTTGAGAAACTCTTGCCCATCAAAGTTAGTCAGCATAGTTGCCAAAATATGTTTCCTGCTTATATGTCTTTATTTTTTTTTTTCAGAAAACTTTCAAAAGATTTAAAACAAATTTTTGTTGGCCTGAGAAAATATTTTATTCTTCTTTTCCTTTAACTGTGCTTTTTGAGTCTGCTAAACATCAGGAAAGCAAATGCCTCGTGGACTAAGCACTTTGACCCACCAGAAGTTTAGGTTCAAGTAGATTGCTTAATGTTTACCAAATGCCCCCAAAGCTTAAGCACACAGCCAGCTCAGGCACCCTGTATTTTACAGGAATTCAATTATATCTGACTTATTCTTGGATGAAAGAATGTTGAAAAAAATTAAAACTGAACAAATGAGCTCTTTACAGAAGCCTTTAAGAGTCCTGGGAACATGTTTGCAGTTACCTACATTGTCTTTGGATTTTAAAATTCCTGTGACTGTCTCTCACTGGATAAAATTCTTGAACAAGTTAAGATTCAAACTGGCTTTTGACTTATTTCCCCCATGATAACATTACATAGTAGCCTTTGATTTATTTCACTACTGTAATATTTCAAAACATCTATGTCTTTAACGAATGATTGTCTCAGAAAAAGCATTAAAGTTGTAAAAATTATAGTAACCAGAAGGAAAAAACCTTGGAGTTTTTCCTTCATTTTCCACTAACTCTCACTAATCACCTTCAGATTGTCAACACTGCATATGTTATTTTACAGTAAAGCCCCCCATGTGTTAAAGTAAGAACCAGGTAGTTCAAGAGTGTTTGCTGTGTGGCTCACATCTCCTCTCTAGTGCTTGCTCCTTTGTAATCTTGGCTGTTATAACCTCCTTAACTTTATATCCAGCACTCGTTAAAGCAGAATAATGATAGCACCCATCCTTGACGACAGAAGTGAGGACTACATTTATTCTTTCCAAAAATACTTAGCCAGTGCCAGCTGTATACCTGGCATTGATCTAGGCACTGGATCTACAGCAATGAGGAAAACCTTTGCCTTTGTGAAGCTTAACCATGGAAGCTGAGAGATCATTTTTTGAAATTAGTAAGTAAAATATTGGATATTAGGAAGTTAACAAGGGTGTGGAGACAATAAAAGAACTAGAGGGCTATAAAAATGGAGAGATACAATTTTAAATAGGCTGGTATGAGGAACCCTCACCGAGAAAGTGATGGGAAGATGCAGGTGCATATCTGGAACGTGAGTTCCCTGCTGGGCAGACAGCTAGGACAAAGGCCTCATGCTCAAAGAACAGCAGTGTACAGGAGGGTTGGTAGGATGGATTTAGCAAGAAGAAGAAAAGAAGGAAAGATCAGAGACATGGTAGGAAAAGAACATTGGTAGGTGGTGGGTATAGAACTTTGTAAACCCCTCAAGGGTTTTGAGATGGGAAGGACAAAATCTGACTTGTTGCTTTAAAGAATCTGTTGGCCATTGCATTAAAAAATACACAAGAGCCAGGCGTGGTGGCTCACACCTGTAATCCCAGCACTCGGGAGGCAGAGACAGGCGGATTGCTGAGTTCGAGGCTTGCCTGGGCTACATAGTGAGCTCAGAGGCAGCCTGAACTACAAAGCGAGACCCTGTCTCAAAAAAAAAAAAATACACAAGATTTCAGGGGGCAGAGGCAGGAGTACATAAAAAAAAGTACGTAAGATTTAACACACAACTTATTTAGGACAGCCTGTAGCCAATAATAAGTATTTGTTAATAACTGCTATTAGCATTGACAGCAGGAGTATCATCATGATTTTTCATGTTGATATTGTCTCTGTTTCCTTTCTCACTATGAGACAAATGCAAGAATATAAGAAGTATTACATCCTGAGTCCTCTGTCATCTGCACCCAAGTGAAATGAACAGAGCAGCAGCTAAGACCACATCTGGGGTGTTCAATTCAGAGCATCATGACCCACCTGGCACAGGCCTCATGTGCTTCAATCACCATGTAGTAAGTAACTCTTCAGAAGTCCTCCTGTCTGCTAGCCTGGCAAGTCCGGGCATGAGGAGCCCCATGGGTGCAGAATCGGATGAGAAACCTTTCCTCTGGCCAGGATATGTCTCCTGCAGATCTTTATTTCTTGTCCTAGCTTTTTGTTTTTCTTCAGTCTCTTTTCTTTGTTTTTGCTTCATCACTGAGGTACTCAGGTCATGAGCAGAATTCATGATAGTAGAACCTTGCTCTTACAAAAGAAGTTCTTTTTTTTTCCCCCAGAACCTCACAATGCCTCCTGTCTCTGTTTTTATTGCACAGTCTGTGATTATGTTGGCACATTCAGGGTTTACACAGAACACACAATGAGATGCACATTATTGTTCTTCAAGACTTCATGATCTCTAGTTTGGGCTGGGTACTATACAGACTGATGGAAATGGTACACTAATCCTTTTTTAAAGTTGCAATGGTTATCAAAGCTGACAGTTCTTTTAAAGCAGTGGTACTAGTGGTGGCCAGAGGGTTAGCTCAGTGGTTTTGACACCTGCCTTGCAAGCGCAAGGTCCTGAGTTCAATCCCTGGTGACCACATACAATACTGGGCATGGAGACTCATGCCCACTGGCAATCAATACCGCATACCACAGTGCTGGGTGTGGTGGCTCACACCTGTAATCCCAGAACTTGGGAGGCAGAGACAAGAGGATTTCTGAGTTCAAGGCTTGCCTGGGCTACATAGTGAGCCCAGAGCCAGCCTGAACTACAAAGCAAGACCCTGTCTCAAAAAAAAAAAGCAGTGGTACTAGTGGCATTTATGATAATCAGATTCTTATCTGCATCATGGGTCCTTCAGTGCATGGCCTTAAATCTCCTAGCATGTCCTACATCACTTTACAGACACATGCACATATGCAAGCACACGCTATCTTCAGATAAGGTTTTATTCACATCATTTTTTCAAAAATCTGAATTGGTTGTCAACATTTATTAAACTCTCAGATTTACAGTTCTTCTTTTTAAAAATCAGAACATTTGGCAGTCCTTCACCCAAAGTTCTCCATAGCAACCATCAGCTGGAGCTGTGTAAACCAACTCAGTGATTCTCAACATTGGCTCTACAATGGAATCCCAGGAGGCACATTTCTCAAAAATTCCTGATGCCTGAGTTCCACCACAGACCAATTAGAGCACCATTTTCAAGAACAACAATAGCAGGAAAATTTTACTGAGTGCTTATTTTGTTCAAGAAACTACCCTGGAGAGAAAGCTGGTATATAAAATATATTCAAGTTGAGGAGAAAGGCCATATTAAAATGATGATTAACAGCCATACCAGAAATGAGCTATACTTGTGCCAGTGAGCTTGACAGAATAGTGGTTCTTGGATGTTACTGCACATCAGAAATAACTGAAGAGATTTAAAAACTCTGGATGCCTGGGTTGCATCGTAGATCAATTAAAGTGGAATAAGGAGGGAGGGAAGAAAATCAGGCATCAGGACTGTATTTTTAAAAAGCTCTCTATGAGGTTCCAGGACTGTTTGAGAAGCAGAGATGCAAGTAATGCTTTAAAAACTTTCTTACGGGTTTATGTCACCTGGAGATCTTGTTAGGATGTAGTTTTTGGCACAGTAGAACTGGGCTTCGACCTGAGGTTCTCTGTTTCTAACAAGCTGTCTATAATGCTAGTGCTGCTGGCTACCACATCCACCTTGCACATGGAGGCACCAGTGTATGTATGCTGCATTTCTGTTCTGTGATCCTTGGTGGGTCATTTCTCTGAACAACAATATTTCCGAATCCTGAGTAGACACCATTCCCACCCTTGAAGTGCACTTCAGATTAAACACAGTGATAAATATGTATAAGTAAGTAATCAATAAATTACTGGAATTTAGAAGAGAAGGGTGTTCTCTTCTAGGACAGAGAAGAAGGCCCACTCTTACTTTGTATTTTGTTAAAATGCAAAATAAGGCAAAGAGAATAAAAATATATTCTAGCCAGCATGGGAATAGACAAATGGAGACAAGATATAGCTAAATATTTAAGGGAACTCGCTGTATGATAAAGATGACATTTAGAATAATGAAAAAAGAAATGATAGATTATTCTTTAGTTAAATCAGGTCAGCTGGTTATTTGGGAAAAAATAACAATGTGGAATACATCGCCATTACCTATGCCAAAACAAATTCCAAGTGAATCAAATATTCCAACTTAAAAACAAACCATTAAAGTACCAGACACAGTTTTTAAAAATAACTCTGAAGGACATTCTTTCTAAGCAAGAAACAAAATCCAAAAGCTATAAAATAAAGAACAGGTATGTTATATTTGAGTATATAGGTTTTTTCTTTTGTATTGTTTTGGTATCAGGGATAGAACTCAAGAATGTTACGTCTGTAAGGCAGGCACCAGAACCACTGAGCTAAATCCTGGCATGTTTGAGTATACAATAAGCATTTATTTGTGGTTAAAAAAAATACCATCAGCAAAGTCAGAAACAAAACTGAACAATGTATTGGTAATACAAATGATGATTATGGTTCAGTTAATCACTATATAAAGAACTTCTGTGAGTCCATAAGAAAAAAGACCAGTAATCTAGTAATGAAGTGTGAGAACCATGCATTCATTTCCTAAGAAATATTTACTGAACCCCTTTGAGGGCCCAGTCACTGTTCCTGCTCTGAGAATACACCAGGAACTAAAAGCAAGTTCCTGGTTCCATGAAACTTCTACTCTAAAAGAAAAGATACGAATGCCAACAAATACAATCAAATGCATTCTATTTCAGGAGGTGGTCAGTCCTGCAAAGGAAACTAATGCCAAGCAAGAGATAATAGAGTGACAGGGGAGTGATTGCTAATGCAGAACTTTTCAGGAAGATAAACAAATGACAGAAGCATGTGAAAGATAAATAGATAATGCGGGCAAAGAATAAATATGATTTTAAAAGAAAAAGAAAGCACATGTATATAGGGGTGGAGGGTTGCGGGGCAGGTAGAGATATAGGTAAAAATGACGGGTACAAATTCCCCAATGTTGAGTATGATTGTGAGCTGTATATAAAATGTACCAATAAAGAATTCAGTTTAAAAAATTTGAAAAATAGGGCCAGAGGGTTAGCTCAGTGGTTTCGGCGCCTGCCTCACAAGTGCAAGGTCCTGAGTTCGATCCCCGGTAACCACATACAATGCTGGGCGTGGAGACTCACGCCCACCAGCCATCAATACCACATACCACAGTGCCGGGTGTGGTGGCTCACGACTGTCATCCCGGCACTCGGGAGGCAGAGACAGGAGGATTGCTGAGTTCCAGGCGTGCCTGGGCTACATAGTGAGCTCAGAGCCAGCCTGAACTACAAAGTGAGACCCTGTCTCAAAAAAAAATTTTTTGAAAAATAACTAAAGAAATAATTGTCAAGATAAATACAAATTATATTAATAGCATTAACTATTGATTAATATCAGCATGATAATTTTAATTATCTACCATTAATATATATTATTGATAATATTGAAGTTATAAGGAAAGTTCATAAAAAGTAATAAATATTGAACATTACAATATTAACATTATAAGATATAAAGTAAAATTTGACAGCATTAGAATGATTAACATATCAATGGTTGTTAGAGATCTTATTAAATGTTTTTCAGAAACTGATATATAACATAGATGAAAAACGATATATACAGTGTTTGAGTCACACAATTTACAGATTGTGAACAGGCAAACTGTATAGAAACTTAAAAAAAAAAGTCCTCAGCCCGCAAAGCATCACTTATACTATCAAATAACCTGAATGTCACTGGGTAACTGATCTAATAAACTATAAATAGATTAAGTACAAGAGAATACTATGTAACCAATGTCAAAGAAGACAGTCCTTTTGAATATGTGTTGTAATGAAAAGAATTCAAATTAAACATGAATCCAAAAAGCAAACAAAGAAGGACTGAATGAAAGGAGACTGTGGGATTATTGGCTTCCTTGGGGCCCGGGATTCAGCTCAGTGGTCCCAAGCCTGCCTTCCAAGCAAAAGGTCCCAAGTTCGACCACTGGTACCTCCTCACCAAGAAAAAGAAGTATGAGTTTTTGGCTTCCAGAGCACCAATTTTTGAAGAAAAATGAAGGCTCCAGAAGTCATCTCAGAGATCATAAGGATTACCATGTTGGTTTCCAGGCCGGATAGCCTTCCTCCAAAGCCTCAGGGCCAGGCCACTCTGCAGAGCCCTGCCCAGGGCAAGACCGCGCTGCAGGGGACCTGAGGGCAGAGCACCATGCCAGAGGACTGTGCCAAACCTAAAACCTGAGAGTTTGCTTTCCTAGATTTGGATTTGTGTGAGCTTTTTCACTCTTTCCTATTGTTTTAGAACAGGACACCGATCTTATGTCTGTCCTACCTCTGTGTGTAAGAAGCACATAACTTGTCTAGTTTCAGAGGTTTGTGGCTGGAGATGAATTCTGTCTCAGGATGAATCATAACTCAAGTCTTACACATTTCTTGTTTAAATGACATTTAGGTAAGATTCCTCTACACATTAAAAGTGCTGGGATTAGAGACACTCCCCTGAGTGCCCTAGATGTTCCGGAAGGAATGGCCCACGACAGCAAAAGTGGTATTTCTGTGCCACTACATATGTCTGTCGTCCACATTCTTGACTCTTTTGCCCTCACTCCTAAATGCTGAAGCATATACGTGCTAAGGACAGACTCTTAAATAACTATAGCATAGATATCAAGTGATTAATGTCAGTTACAAAGTAAATAGCAAATGTCTCAGCCTAAAGACTGAAAGATGCCCCACAATGTTTAAAGTTTTATCTTCCCATTCATTACAGGCAAGAAAACACAATGAATATATCCTAGATCTGCAGTCTTGACATTTGCTATATATGTTATAGATTTTCCCAAAGTAAATATTTTTCCTGTGTAATCTGTGATAGTATTGAAATTCTTTTACCCAGATATGCTTTATTAAATTTTCTTTATTAATTAAGGGATTTTTAAAGTTTTTATTAAATAACTTACTAGTAGCAAGGTTTTCTTTATTTTGCTTTGATTTTGCCATATGAAAAAAAAATTAATGGTAAAACAGACCCATCTATCGTTTTTCATCCCTGTGCTCACTAGTACCCTGCACCTTTGGTGATATACCATATTGGCCTACATGACTCAATAAGGGATAAAATAGCTGGAAAAACACATGAAATATTTTTAAAGAAATATCCTTTCTTTAGCGCATGTGCTGGTGTGTGTGCCTGCTGCCCCACAGTGAATAGTCTTACAGTCCTGTCTTGAATATACCAGCCACATTTCTTGTGCTACTTTTCTTTCCTTGTTAAGTATCTGTAGAGATTGCTGTGTTCCTTTCTTTTGCTCATAGCCAGTTGGGCAACATTAGTAGCTGTAGGACTTGGCAACTCTACCCAAGGGAACTCATGACTCTGTGACATTTTCATTGACTATGTGGCTTTCAGCTAGTCCATCTCAACCTTTAAGGATATTTATAGAATAGAGTCTCTTATTATTCAGCATAACCCACATTAATATATATACATATATATATATATGGAGAATAGAAGGTTTCTGGTAAGAGTGTTCTGGAAGTTGGTCTCCCTGCATGCAAATGCACACAGAGGGTTATGGATCTGTTTCGCTCTTGCTTTGCATATAATTCACTGATGCATATTCTTCCTGTTTTCTTACTGAGTTGAAAAATTAAATTTTGATGTTGTCACTAGAGAAAACAATGGACAAAGTTTTATCCAAATACTTGTGAATCAATGAGTGAACAAGCTAGAACTTACAAATAAATGTCCTATTACACTTTTAAAAATATCTACTTGTCTGTTAAAATGACCCATGCCATAAGGGAATTTATGAAAAATAAAGAAGAAATTTAATGCTCACTCTAATTTTCACCAGCCAGTATTTTAAATTTCTCAACATTTTAGAGTGTTTCTTCCAAATTGTTTTCCACCCGTATGTAATATATGCTTTGAATATGATTTAATTTATATTTTATGTGTAGTGTTTTCAGCCTGTTTTTTATATGTAACATTTTATTTTGGTGGCTTCTCACCTTGCACATTTTAAGCATTGTTCTAATGGTTGCACAACCACTTTTTCATGCCCCCCCACCCACCCCTTCCAGTTTGGAATTGTAAGCTGTTTCTGGTTTCCTACTAAGGCAAATGCTCCTGTAGAACATCTGTGTATGTAAATTGCAGCCTGCATCTGTGGCTGCTGATCCATTCAGCCCTTTTACATTCCTTATCATTTTTGACTAAAGAAATAACCAGCCACAAGTGCATCCCTTGTTTAGCCCCGAGCCTTGATTCAGAAGAATAGCATCACCAAAGTGGACGGAGGTGCTGGGCCCCAAGTAGTCTACCTGTCTGTAGGTGGCAACAATAAGCCAGGCTAGGCACTTTGCCCAAAAGTGATACAAAAACCTTTTGTAAGGAAATTTTTGTTCAGTTAGACCAAGGCAATGTTTTTAAATAAAAGTTTTATTAAAGTGAAATTTGTTCCTGTGTTAGAGAGATAAAGCTTTATTCTCACACACCTAAACTAGTTGCTACCAACATGGTTGCTACTTCTTCTGTAGACAGAATTTCAATGGCCTGCAAAGGACTTTACACCCTGAAAAGAGAGATAAAGGAAACTCAAGACCCTGGACTCCTTTATCACAGTGATGCACATAGATGCTCACACCACTCCTCATTGTCAGTTGCAGAACCCTTTGTTCCAGTTTCAAAAGGTGTCTTTGTGTTTCTTAGAATGAGCTGGCACTCTCTCTCCCATCTGTCGGAAATGCAGCTGAACTTCGTGGAAAGCAAGAATATATGTGGTTCCCCGTGAGGTTAAAGGTGAGCTCCAGTCACTTAGTCCCAGTCGCCAGCTGTTCTCACGTGTCCTGGTGCTGCACACCTTGTTACAGAGACAGGACAGGAAGTGCTTGTTTTACAGGTATTGAGCTTCCTGTTCCTGGAGCCTTTAGATGAGGTTTTCTCTCCTGGCTTTGATTTACTTTGTGACTTTGAAAGTGTTTTTTATAGCCTTGTTCTGGAAAAGATTAAAACAACTTATAAAGACATATACACCATAATATATTGACACAAATTAGAGCAGAACATTGAAAAAGCAAAGGAAAACAAGCTAGACACTAACGATCTGGGGAATAGGCCTGTATACCTGTACCCTTATTCATTCAGTAACTTTTTAGTGAGTACCTTTAATGTGCCAGGAACTCTAATGTTTTTTAAACTCAGTTGCACCTCATTAATGGTCTGTGACATCATCCTACTGAGTGACTAGGATGGATTCAGATGTGTAGGCTAGAACAGAATAGAAAGTACCAGAGAACATCGCACAGAGCAAGGGTGTTATTTCCTAAAGTGTACATTTCAAATTTATATGTGCATTTATATATTAGGTCATTATACAAAGTATATCTTTCTATATCCATGATAAGGAAACTTCGAAAACTATGAGGGTATAGATAAATTTATAGCAAATGTTCTGGAAAGCAAGAAAAAGTAAAGCTGTTCAGTTACACAATTTTTTGGCCCTGATTCCCTACAACTATATGCAAGACTAACATAACTATTCTTCCTAAAGAGACAATAATGAATAACATACCAAATAACCTCTCTTTATAGCACTGGTCAGCTGTTTGTTCTAACCTCCTCTCTTCTCTCACTCAATGCAAAGTGACAGTACCACTCTATATTCTGCAAGATGTCTGAAATTTATTCTAATATATGTTTTAGGTCATACCACAATTTCCTAACACGTCTGTGTCTTGAAGTGTGATAAGATGAAAAAATCCATTATATATTTCTTAAACAAACTTACTTATTAAAGCAAAGCATGCATCCAGAGATGTATGCAAATTATTAGCATACAGCTTGATAAGTTTAACCAAAGTAAATACATCCATGTAACCACCATTTAGATAATTAACCGAACATGGAAAAAAGTCAAATCACTTTTCAGGCCTTCATTCACTTTCCCCAAAAGAGCCTTAGTTCTCAGTTGTGAAACCTAAGGTTAATTTAACTTTGTTTGGAGTGTTTTATCATGGACTAATGTCTGCCTTATTTTGCTAAATATTCTGTGTGTAAGACCATCAATCATTACTGATTTTTATTCCTTTCAATGTATACATTATACTGTGATGAATGATTGGACTGTTGAACATATGAATTATACTGCCTAGCTTCTAGTCATTAAGAAAAGTATAGTTGTGAACATCTTTGAGCTGTTTTTTTTTTTTTCCTGTTTTTGAGACAGGGTCTTGCTTTTGTAGTTCAGGCTGGCTCTGAGCTCACTATGTAGTCCAGGCAAGCCTTGAACTCAGCAATCCTCCTGCCTCTGCCTCCCGAGTGCTGAGCTGGTTTTTTTATGAACTACACACTTCTGTTAGGTTTGAGAATAGAATTTCCCTTTCTTAGCATATGTATATAGCTTTAGGAGATACTACAGGACACCCAAAATGATTACACTTTCACTTGCAAGGTACAAGAGTTCCTGTTTCTCCATATCTTCACCATTAGATGCTGGCAATATTTTTAATGTTTGCCTTTCTGGTGGGTATATATAGATGTATCATTGTATTTTTAATTTGTACTCTCCTGGTGAATAAGGAGGTTGAGAAGTTTTCATATGCCTATCTTTTCTGAGGATTTATAGAAGTTCTGTGTATTTTCTGTATATAATTTCTTTGTCAGTCATATGTATTGCAGATATTATTTGTCAGTTTGCCCTCTGATAATAGTTTGTTTTGGTGAACACAAGTTCCTGATTTTAATATAGCCTGATTTATTTTTTGTTTCCTTTTTAGCTTTTTATTTTTCCCTTTCCTTTTTTTTTTTTTGTTAGTGTGCTTTATGTCCTACTTATTAAAACTTCATTTATCCTTAAATAATAAATATTCACCTTGGTTATCTTCTTAAAATTGTGATGTTTTATTTTTGGCATCTCATGCTGAATTTTTTTCACTACATAAATTAAGGAATTTTTTTATTTGCCTGTTTTTTTAAGCATGGATATCCAGTTGCCTCACTACCATTCATTGAGAACACTACATTTTCTCACTACAAAGCCAAGTCACCTTTAACAATTAAGGAAGGCTTGTATCTAGATGTCCCCTCAAGGCCTTATGCATTCATTAGTGAGGCTTTTTGGAGGTAGCTCATCTAGGATATATGAATATAGATAAAGGGTATGTGATTGTTTTAGCACAGTTCTTGGTGAGGATAATTAGAGGCCTGTCCCTGGGGGTGAGTAGCACTAATCAGTGTCCTTAGCCTAGATGGAATAAAGGGAAAGGGAGGCTCACTGCTTGCTGCTTCCTGCCTGCTCTGCCATGGACTGTTTTTCCACTGCTATGCCCCTCTGCCATGCTGCCCTACTTTGGCTCCAGCCAATTATGAATTGAAACCTCTAGAAATGGTAAGCTAAAATAAACCTTACTTCCTTTTACTTGTGAGTGCCAGGTATTTTGTCCCAGCAACAAGGAAATAGCTAAGATAGATGGTGTGTATATGAATTTGTTTCTAGACTGGGAATTTTTAAAAAATTTTTATGTAGGGCCAGAGGGTTAGCTCAGTAGTTCCAGTGCCTGCCTCGCAAGCACAAGGTCCTGAGTTCGATCCCCAGTAACCACATACAATGCTGGGCATGGAGACTCATGCCCACCAGCAATCAATACCACATACCACAGTGCCAGGCGTGGTGGCTCACGCCTGTAATCCCAGCACTCGGGAGGCAGAGACAGGAGGATTGCTGAGTTCAAGGCTTGCCTGGGCTCCATAGTGAGCTCAGAGCCAGCCTGAACTACAAAGCAAGACCCTGTCTCAAAAAAAAAATTATGTATCTTGTCAATAGGATAATTTTAATTAAGTGTAAGTTTATAAAACTGTTGCTTGGCAAAGTCCTTTAATGTCCTTCTCTACTTTCACTTGAATATTCTTGTTTCATTGCTTTTTTACATAGATTTTAGAACTGTGTAGTTTACTAACTTCTAACAACATTCATTCCAACTTCTAGCATTTAGGAGGAACTAACTAAAGTAAGCAGAATTGACATCTTTACCTGATTGAGACTCCCAATAGGTGATCATACTTGTGTCTATAAGGTTTTGGAATTTTCTATGTAGAAATCTTACATTTTTAAAATTTACTTTATTTGATTTTTAATACCACATTAATAGTATAGTTTATTTTCTAATAGATTTTTGTTGACATATAGAATTCCAATTGAATTGAATATTGACCTTATATCTGGTGACCTGGTTTAGTTCATTTAGTAGTTTTAATAATTTTCCATAAAACATTTTAGTCTTGTGTGGATATAATTATGATATCAGAAAATAGTCCTGGTTTTATCTCCTCCATTTTTTCAATCTTTTTTTTTTGTACTTATTGTAGTGTCTAAGACATAGTTATAGAAAGTATTCTCAAATTCTTCCTAGCTTCAGGAGAAAGACTTCACCATTAATCATTAAGAAGTTTATTGTAGAGTATTATCAGAGGAAGAACATTTTCTCCCAATCCTAGTGTGTTGTAAGTGGGAAAGAAAATCTTCCTTGTGAGGTCTCTAAAGATCACTCCTAACTGCCATGGATACAAACTGAAAGAGGTATATGAAATTACAGAATTTGTTATACTCTCAGGTCCTGGAAAAGGGGCACAGTACTCCACCCAGGAGCCTTATGGGAGGGACAGCAGGAGCACAGGGTCAGCCAAGTAAGTGGGGTTGAGACAAAGTGGAGATCTGTGAACCACTTTGCCTGGCTTCAGGGTGGAATATACAAGCAAAAGCTGTAAGAGGATATCATTGGTGTATTTGAATTGTCTTCTGATCATAGTCAGGGAAGGGAAAGAAAGAAAACTGATGGCAGAGAACAGCCTTAACACACTGGTACACCTCACTGAGGATACTGAGGCATTAGAAAAACAGGAAGTTTTGAAACTTTACAGTATTTCCAATTTGCTGACTCTCTTATTGTAAATAGATTTAAACAGCAAATGCTTTTTCTGCATCTATGGAGATGATCACATGCTTTTTCCCCCACTTTGCTGTTAGTAACTTGATTAATTTTCCAGTATTAACAAAGCTTATATGTCTAGAATAAACCCTTCTTGCTTATAATGTTAACTTTTCAAAAATATCTCAGGTTTCTATTTACTGATCTTTTCATTAGTGTTAGTCTACTAAGTTGCTAAAGAATATTAGTTTGTAATTTTCTATCTGGTAGTGCCCTATTTGATTATGGGGCTAAGGCTATGTTGGGCATATGGAATGAGTTTCAAAATGACACATGATCCTTCTTCTAAATTCTGAGTAAGTTATGCTAGATGAATGTGGCTAACACTAGCTACAGGTTTATGAATTCTATTAGTACTTTCAAAGAAATAGCTTGATTTGGTTGAGTTTTCTGCTATGCTTGTGTTTTGTATATCACTAATCTATTCCCTTTTTCCTGCCAGTTTTGTTTTGACTTTAATTTAGTACTTATTCTATGACTTTTTAATTATTGATTTCCAGATACTTTTTCCAAACACAAGCATTTATGGATATAGATTTCCTTCTTATGTGATGTGATGTTTTCTTCATAAATCACTAGTAATATGTCTAATTTTTATATGCTTTATCTTTGATGTCAAATGTTACACGTGTGTTGCTTGGTTTTCACATTTTGGGGGAATTTTTTAGTCATTGCTTCACTGATTTCTTCTTCACTATGGTCAGAGAATATGTTCTGCCTGATCTTTTTTTTCTAGCACTGCCTGATTTTTGATCTTTCAAATTTGTTCAAACTTAACATTCAGCACACGGTAAACTCTGGTAAATGTTCAATGTACATTTTGTGTGTTGGGTAGTTGTTGGCCATGGTGTTGTAAATAGGTCAGTTAGGTTAGATTATTAATCACGTTTCCATGTCTGTATCATTACTCATCTTTAACAGCCTGTTTGACCAGTTACTGATACAGGCACCTTAAAAGCTCCCACACTGATCATGGACTGTCTTACTTCTGGTTTTACTTCTAGCAAGGTTGGCCCCATATATTTTGATGCTTGATAACAAAGTGCATTCAGATTTAGAATTCTTGTATCTTCCTACAGTTTGATTACTTCATTACCATGAAAGACCTCTTTTTTCTCTAGTACTATCACAGGAAATACCTCTTTTTTCTCTAGTGCTATCAAAGGAAATACCTCTTTTTTCTCTAGTACTATCACCTGTCATTAAGAAAGTCAGGTATTAATATAACCTATTTGTATTTTCTTGAACCTATATTCTTTTTGTCTTGAAAGTTTTGGGTCCTTTTATGTGTTTCATTTAAGCATTAACTGTAATTTTAAAAAGAATTTAGTATGTGCATATTACTAGAAATATTTACAGAATTTATGAAATTACTGATATTTGGAGCATAGTCTACAATATTACTGTTTTGGTTTTTTTTTATTTGCTCAGCTGTTTAGTGTTTCTTTCCCTCTTTGTTGTTACTTTTTTTAAATTAATGAAGTACAATACTTGCCTCATTGACTTATCATTTATTCTTCTTTAAGCAGTTCCCTGAGAAGTTACAAATTATATTCTTAATGTATTAGTATATGTCATAAATTGTGATTTTCACTGTACACAAAATACAAAGTCTTTGGGGCACGTTCATTCCACTTACCACTCCTTGCTTTTGTGGTGTTACTGTCTTACATTGTAATTTTGCAAAAATTTTAAATCCCACAAAACACTACAAATTATCGTGTTAAAGAGCTAATATCCATTTGGACTTGCTGTGTATCATTGCTTTTGTTGCTCATCGTGGCTTCCTGTGCTTTAAGTTCCCACCTGAGATTTTTCTCTTCTGCCAGAAGTATATGCCTTGTTTTCTTTTAGGGTTGGTTTGCTGGTGGTAAATTCAGGATTACTTCCCCAAAAGTTTTTCATCTTCATGTTTCATTGCATCTTTATTGAGTTCTAATTGGCTAATAAAATAAACTGGATATATTTAAAATATGCAACTTGACAGGGTGTGGAACATGTCCTCACGACATTGTATATGTCCTCAAGACATTGCCAAAATCAGTACAAAGACCACACTGCTCACACACAATTTTGACACCACAGATGTGGAGCATCACTTTAGAGCCACTGAGAACCAACCATCTGAGGGCTTTGCCTTGGGTGTGGCATGGGAACAAAGAAGTATCTACCCACTTCGTGGACCAGCATCATAATATATCACATGTGTTAGGTGCTCTTCTAAGCACTTCTCACGTTTTAACATTTAAATTGTTAGGTTTAATCCTCCTCACAACTCTATGAATTAGGTACTGTTATTGTCCCTTTTCTACCATTGCAGGATCCAAGGCACAGAGTGCTCAGAGTGTTGAGCACAGTTCAGATAGGTGTGGAAGCTCTCTAAAACATGGTTCATTTTGGCTGGAAATCTACCTGGAGCTTTGTCAGTGCCCCAGTATTGAGCACTGACAAATGTTGTTTTCAACCTATCTTATTTTTAATCTGGAAAATTCATAAAATAAAGATAAACAAAATAAAATTTAAATCATCCATTTTCAACAGCCACTCAGAGAAGACCCAGTTTTAGCAACTACTGAAACAGGGTATCTTCTAGCCTTTTGTTATTATAAAAGACACCGTGTGAGCATTCTATCTCTGAACATTTTATTTAAGATAAATTCTGAGGAGCCGGAGGGTTAGCTCAGTGGTTCTGGTGCCTGCCTCGCAAGCGCAAGGTCCTGGGTTCGATCCCCAGTGACCACATACAATGCTGGGCATGGTGATTCACGCCCACCTGCAATCAATACCACATACCACAGTGTGGGGCATGGTAGCTCACGCCTGTAATCCCAGCACTCAGGAGGCAGAGACAGGAGGATTGCTGAGTTCGAGGCTTGCCTGGGCTACCTAGTGAGCTCAGGGCCAGCTGAAGTACAAAGTGAGACCCTGTCTCAAAAAAAAAAAAAAAAAGATAAATTCTGAGGAGTAGAATTGCTAAGTTAAAGAACATGAAAACATTCAGGTTTTGATCTCCTTGCTAATTATTTAGTAGTTTCATAGGCAAGATGTAGGGGAGAATGCATAGCAAGTGGATGAATCTCAGAAAACAAAATGCAGTAAAGAATATTTCAGTATCAGAGCATTGTCCAAAAATCCGCATAGTTTCTCTAGTATGGTGATTCTATAGTATCTAACCATTTCTTTCTACATAGAAGAAGAAAAGAAAGTTGAATTTCTTACTAAGTAGCTAAGGTTTTGCAGATAGAAAGGAGGTATATAGGTTTTCTAGTTTGTCTGTTTTTCTGCCTGTTTTCACTATTGACAATCATGTTCCAGTGGCACTTGTGTTCACTCAGTCGAAAGAATCATTACAAAGTGTATTCTTCTATGTAATCTGGGCTGACAACCTCAGTCCTGGCTTCTGCTGTGGCTCCTTCACATAACAGGTAGTGGTTTCCCTGCCCTGCTTTGTTTGGAGATCCTCCGGGGTGGCCCTCTATGTGCTGAATGCCATCTTTGTTAACCAGGATTGCAGAGAGAATAATCCAGTTCTACCTAGGAAAGGAGACAGTAAACTGATGCTGTGTTTCCATCGCTGTTGGAAAAAGAACAGTAAATGACAACAAAGTTGAATAGCTTGATCCTTGAACAGTATAAATTACCCAGCGGAAGAGATGAGTTGAGAAGAAGAGTGAGGATTTGATCTCTGCCTTTCAGTTTCAGTCTTTGTCAACCACCAAGTACAAAACTGGCTCGGCAAACCTTGGCTTCATTCAGGATACAAGGAAATGAGCCAAGAGATTTTTTTTTTCTCCTAAATTGTTCAGGATTGGTCTTTTGTGGATTTGTTTATGTTGGTTAATAAAGTTTGAGAGCTTTAGTCAGTCTTGTAAAGTGGTATTTTTTTGAACTGTGGGGTGGGCCCCATTAGTGGGTAATAAAATCAATTTAGCAGTCTTTGTTAATGAAATACTATATAAAATAGATTAGGATAGATTTTGATGGCACAGAAAACATCCAGGATTCTAATGTAATAAATGCCCTGTAGTAATAATCTGCTCATGATCCACAATAAAAAGTATTTTTTAATCTGTGACACATACACATATATCTATCTAACTAAAACAAAAGTTACACAAAAATCATATCCTTAGTACCCTGTGGAATAGAAACTATTCAGATATATCACTCAGATGTGGATATGATTTTGTGGAATTTCCATTGTAGTGAAAAACACACACATATCATATTTATGTGCATTGTAGATGAAAATGTGCTGTTTATTGTGGATCATGGGCAGATCATTACTTCTGGGAATTTATTACATTAGAATTTTTTTGGAAAGATTTTCATATGAACAGTTTTTCAAAATATTGTTTGTTATGAATTTAAAAGACCACTTTTGAGTTTGATGTTGAGATGAGCAGGGAAAGTCTTTGTGTTGAGCTGGACAGTAATAGTTTTCTTGCTGATCAAATGCAAGCAGAAAATAAATTTGGCACATCTGAATCTATCTTTATTATGGATCTGTTATTGAAGGCAATTTGATCATTGCACCTCTTTTCAAATGTTAGGAAAATTCTCAAGCTAAGAAAGCCAATATAATGATATCCCATACTACCAACCCCACAGTCACCATATTTTAAAAAATAGGTAACCTGCAAGTATCTACCTGTCACTTGCCTATGTTTAGAGTTCAGAATTTGCCAAGCGACAAAGTCATTGTGATGAAAAATGCAGGTATTAAAACCTCACTCTGATAGTTTTGTAATAGAATAAATTCTGTGTAATGAAGTTTTCCCCCTAATTCACCTTAATTCACATCTGCTTTATTTGCTGTAATATAAGTGGATTTGTGAATTTAGGTAAGACATAGCAAGTGATTCAACTCTTTTAAGTATGTTTCCATATGTAGTAAATGTACACATAAACCCATATACTACAGAAGGCACAGATTGTGTTAGTGTGTAATATATCCTACCAAAATACTCATTTATTGGTACTTCGTAGAACAGTCAATATAACAAATAAAAATGATACATCTAGTAAAAATCTTAGGGCAGAGATGTGCGTTTCATTTTGAACCACTGCCAAGGGCTATTCGAGGTGCTACTTTAGAAGGATTTGCAGGTTGTGTTTATACTCAACAGGAGAAAAGGTTGTTTTTCTAGTAATATGTGTGTTTAACATTGGCCTAGGACAATGGTGATGTTTATACTTTGTGTTTATCTCAGAACTTTTCAACTCAGTAAAACCTTTATGGTATCTTGAAAGCATGAATTGCTTCCTTCGTGTTATAGAGGGCAGGGCAAAATAACAGCAGATGGATACTGCCCAGTGTGAAGTCTTCCAGAATCTCTTGTTTCTTCTTATTTTTGTTCATGGTCAAATTAACTAGATAGTTAATTTTCTGTCTGTTTCTTCTTTCTTTCCTATTACCGTTGTTATGCCTTTTATCCTCATTAAAAGAATTATAACAGATGCTTTCTAGGTAGCTTCCTTGCTTCTGAGGCTTAAAAATGTTTTGATGATGGGGTCAGGGGTCATGGACTGCATTGAAAACCATGTGAAAGACATGCATTATCTCAGGAAATTGAATGCTTGCCCAAACTTCTGCAAATTAGTGAAGGGGGGTTGTGAGTCCCTGAGATCAACACTTTGTTAATAGCGTTTGCTCTACTTTGTTTCTAATTTATCCTCCAAATTTCTATTAAAATAGTATTCCTAAGGCATGACTTGGATCTTTCTACCCCCTCCTCTGAACGTTTAAATTTCCTCTTGCCTTCAGAAGGAAAATCCAAAATTCTTGAGGTAGAATCTTAACTCTTTTGGACTTTAGCCTCATTTCTGCCTTTGTGGCCATATGACAAACTTCCCTTCCCCCTCCCGAGTACACACCCTTCTAAGGCAAACTGTTCCTTCACTGTGTCCTGTGCTTTGCTGCCATGTATTTAATGCCTGAACATCCTTCCCTCATTCCTGGCTGGGCCCTTTCTAACCTCTGAATCTGATAGTTGGATTGTCAATGAGTTTTGTTGATGTAGGAGTGCTCACCACTGAGCAATGCCTTGTGTAGCCCCTTTCACCATGTGATGATATATTTCTTGTTTGCCCTCAAGTCTTTTCCTTTCCTTCTCCTATCTTCCTAATGGACTGTGCCTTCTGTAACTTCAGACAGTGGAAGGTTCTGGAGGAAGAAAGAAAGGCAGAAGGAAAAAGGAATCCAGGGTATTTCTGCCTCTTCACTCTCTACCTCTAACAGCATCTCTGATAACAGCCACACCTCCTGTAGACTTCAACTCCTACTAAGCAGCTTCATTGAGTTTCAGTTTCTGCTGGGTGATGCTAGCCGCGGGGCTCCAGTGCTAACACTTTATTCTAAGTAGTTACAGACTTCCTGCCATTACTCTGAGTTCCTGGATGCTTCATTCTCCCCTTTTGCACTGTACCATCTTTTCCTTCACCTTTATAACTACATTATACTGTAAACAGTGTATATATACTATTCCTTCCCCTGTATGACTAATCGCCTACATTATATTTCTTTGTTTAAATGTTTATACTAGCTCATCTTTATATTCTGGGTAAATCTTCACTGATACAGGTAGAATTTGGTGGCTATTGGCTATGTCCTATTATCTGTTTTCAAACCACCATCTATGTGGGCATCTCTCTTTTAAATAACATAGGGCTAAATCATGAGTCAATTATCTAGTGCTAATAACATTGCCAGGGGGTCCCCAGAATAGTAACAAGTTACCCAAAGATGGAGAAGTTTGAAACAACTAGCATTTATTCGTTCATGAGTTGGTTGGTGGTCTGGTTTTTCCAGCTTCAGCTGGGCTCACTCCTGCATTGCGGTTGGCTGAAGGTCAGATCGGTGGCTCTTCTCATCTTGGCCTGATGGAGACAACTGATGTAAGCCAGATCTATTGTGTGCTTCTCACCCATGACAGGCTCCCTCAGGCATATTCTTGTGATAATTACAGAAGAGCAGAGCACCATGTAAACATGAGAACTTACTCAGACTTTGATATGTAGCATATCTGATAGCATTTCATTGTACAAACTCCACGTGGCCAAAAACAGAATCAAAGGTCACATGAAAATAGGATGGACCTATTCCATGAACAGAACTGCAAAACTACATGATGAAAGGTTACGTGAAGGAGGGGATGGACCACTGTACCTATTAATAACAACACTCGCTTATTTTGAAAAGTCTTTTAAGACAGTAGATCTGTCATATCAAATGTCTTACAGAAAAGAAAAATCTATGTTGAAACCCTTTTTGTTTTTCTTTTGTAGTGGTGGGGATTAAACCTGGAGCTAATAAATGTTAGGCAAGCTCTCTGGGCTACATCTTCAGCTAACAAAGCTTTCAAAAAGAAAAGAAAGAAGATACAAAGCATCCACACAGTAAAAAAATAAATCCATCCACCTGGTAGGAGAAATAAAGCAAAAGCATGGGCAAAACTTTGGGAGGAAGCTAGGAAGAAAGAAAAGAAAGAAGAAAGGAAGGAAAGAAAAAGAAGAAAATTCATAGACTAAGAACACAAAAACCAGGCCGGAGGGTTAGCTCAGTGGTTCCAGCGCCTGCCTCGCAAGCGCAAGGTCCTGAGTTCGATCCCCGGTAACCACATATAATGCTGGGCATGGAGACTCATGCCCACCAACAATCAACACCACATACCACAGTGCCGGACGTGGTGGCTCATGCCTGTCATCCCAGCACTCGGGAGGCAGAGACAGGAGGATTGCTGAGTTCTCGGCGGCTTGCCTGGGCACCATAGTGAGCTCAGGGCCAGCCTGAACTACAAAGCGAGACCCTGTCTCAAAAAAAAAAAAAAAAAAGAACACAAAAACCTTTAAGCTTATCCAAAGATTCTCAATCTTATTCACCCAAGATATACAAGAATTCAAACTACGATTCTATTTATCCAGCATCAGATAAGTAAAGATGCTTAATAAGCTGTTATATTAATAAATACATGGGGAAATGGTACCTTCAGATATAGAATATAAATTGGAATCTAATGTGGAATCAGCAGTCAAAATGTAAAATGTCCATTCTCATTAAATAGCTAATTCCATATATTGATTTGCCTTTGACATTAACTTGCATATGTTAGCATCAGCTCTCATTGAAGTTATGAGTCCTATTTGAAATAGCAGAAGAAAAGGCCTCACTAGCTTTTAGTGTCATTATGATTTAATGATAAAATAAGTACTACATAACTGTCAAAATGAAATTCAAAAGCCGGGCGTGGTGGCTCACGCCTGTAATCCCAGCACTTGGGAGGCAGAGGCAGGAGGATTGCTGAGTTCGAGGCTTGCCTGGGCTACACAGTGAGCTCAGGGCCAGCCTGAACTACAAAGCGAGACCCTGTCTCAAAAAAAAAAAAAAGAAATTCAAACAGGTTGAATAAACTCTTTAAAAACAAACAAGGAGTGTAGGCTACTAATCCAGTCAATGTTAGGCAAGAGATGCAAGATGAAAGATGGAGAGTAGATAGAATTAATCTTTGTCGTAGTATCAACCCTTGTGAAATTTAATTATTTTTAAAACTTGGTGATAAAATACACATCATATATTTGCTGGTTTGCTCTTGTGAAATTTTATTTGTATGAAGTTACTGCCCTCCCCTAAAAGTTAACCAAGAAAAGAACCATTTAAAAATAATACATTAGTAAACCAAGTTAAAGGAACTTTATTCATCTTTTAACCCTCAATTTGCCTTAATTGGGAGCAGCCGTGGGAAATAGTGCCAACCTCAGCTCAATTCCAGTGGCTTAATAAAATGAACTGCTTCATGCCTAGAAATAAATGTATTCCAAATATAAATATGAATCAGTTACAAACAAATTCTTTTGAAACTACAGAATAACCTCACTGTTAATATGTTTGTGCCTCAATTAAAAATGTGTAAAGAACACACATTCTGAGCTAAAGTTGTCCCAGGGAGTGATTCTTATTTTTGCTTTGAACCTCATGTCTACAAAATTAGGCAGTCTTCTTTGAGCCATGAGTGAATTCATAGGCCCCTGTTTTCTACAGGGAAGAAGAATAAAAAAAATGAGAAGGTTTAAATTGGAACGGTCTAGGTGTGACCTTGCTTCTTTAAATTTTACTCATCACAGGGAAATCACTTTAAATTTGTCTAGCTGAAGGACTTTAATTTGGTTCGTTCTCACGAAAACGATGTGCTGTGTTTATTATTGCAGAATTTGGCAGCCAACTCAATAACACTGTTTTTCAGTTTCTTCTCAACAGTTCTATCTGTAAAACCTGGGCCTGTTCTCTGTCGTTCAGAATAAGGCCTGTGGCGTCAGACTTCCTGAGTGAGATTCCTGCTCAGACCCTTCTAAACTTTTATTCCTTGTGTGAAGTGTTTCACCTTTCTCAGCCTCTCCTTTCCTCATCTGGAAAAAGAGGTTATTAATCACACCTCCTTGGATGGCCTTTTGAAGTTTAAACTCTGTGTAACTTGGTGAAATAAGTAGCCAACCCAATCCTTAAAGGGTTATCTATGAAAACATTTGTTATTATTATTTATTATTATTATTATGTGAAAATTTTTATATCATTCCCCGATGTTTAGTTCATGTACATTATTCAAAGTCTAAATCGTCATAAGTATTATCATCTCAAAAAATATATAGAAGCTCAATATTGTGTTTCTATAAAACCTGCTCTGTGAGTTTAGATATTCATGGCAAAGTAGTGATGTATATTTACTCATATTGCCATACAGCCATAAATAACAACAGTGACAAAACAGCTTTTTCTGCCTTTGTAAATGTGGTTGTTTTTTGGATACAGTCACCTTAAATGCTTCCTCTTACATCTCATACTATTAGAATTTCCAGCTGTGCAGCAGGGATAAGCTTAAGGGTTCACATTGGAAGGGTTATGACGAGAGCATTGGAGAGAGAGTTACAAGGAAATAAATGCACCTTGAAAACCATCCTCGGTGTTCTTTAAAAATGAAATAAAATTCATAACAAGCAAGTCAATTTTTAATCATTGGTTTTCATAAATATTCATGTGTGTGTATTTTGTGGTCATCAGAGTAGAGAAGAGCCATTGAAAACAGAGCAAAACAACATCTTGAAGTAACTCGGGCTCAAGAGCAGAGAAAATTAGACATACACCCACGCATGTGCACACCCACACATAGCCAACGATCATTTTAATGACATAACAAGCGCTTTTATGGTGCCATAAATGTTGGGTGTTGGATGAAAAGACAATAATGAAGTGTATATTTATTTGATGTGGCAGTTAAAGGGAATGAGCTGTTATAGTTCAGCATGATTAGAACTCAAAAGCAGAATGTTGAGTATAAAATATAGATGGAGAGATATGATATGTAGAGATTCATAGCATAGAGTTAAATTAAAAACACACAAACTCTGTTCCCTGCCCTGGATGCAAAGAAAGGTATATGAATAAAAACAACAACAAAAAAGTGACCTGGAAAGATAAATTTGTGGACTGAGCTTAGGATAATGTTAAAATGATTATACTTAGGCTTTATTTTTCATTTAAAAAAATAGGACAGATATGAGAAAAATGCTAACATTGGTTCAATCTAGGGAACTCAGTGTCTGTTGTACTACCCTGTAGTTCTCTGGGACTTCTAAGCACCCCACAACAACCATCACAAAAATAACAGGGGCACTCAGTACCGTCTTCCCTCTGCCGTGCAGCCACTTAGAGACATCCACAGCCTCTCGGGCCGGCGCCATGGTCTTTTCGGCCTGCTCTCCTCTTCTTTCTATTTGTGAGAGCTGTTCGTGGGGTGACTGCACTCTGCACCAGAGTCCTGCTCGGATGCGACCCCAGTGTGTCTGCTGATGTCTTGTCACCCCAGCGCAGGTACTGTCTGGCAGGGCTGGTCCCCGGCACTCATACATGCTCTTACACATGAAGACTGAGCTCAGGAGTCATTCTCTGACGTAGGGCAGGCTCTTTTAATCTCTCTCTGTGTCTCTATGTCTCTGTGTGTCTCTCTCTCTCTCATACACACACACACACACACACACACACACATTCTAATCCGTCTGAGATTCACATTTGCCTTTCAGTTTTCTTCCCAGACTGGGAATCCAAAACCCTTGGGTCTTGTTTCTGAAACGCCACAGGAGAGTAGGTCTTTGGGAGCGTGAAAATCGTCCCGTGACTGTAATGTTATTGCAGCCCTTGTGTTCAAGCCCCTTTCCCTGAGACCATCACCCCTCCTGAATGAGATTTCATCAAAATCTATTTGCATGTATTCAAAATCAGAGCCAGCTCTGAAACCAGACCCTATTTAAACACAGAAATAAGAGCAGTTGCAGGTTAATCAAATGTTGAGGAACTGTTAAGAAAAAGAAAAACCAATTTATATTTATCTGCTTGTGTTTTCTTTTTTCCAGATCTGCAGTTTCTCTCCCATCGGCCAACCTGCGTGGGTGCCAAGTTCCACATATGACTTAATGCGAAAGAAGGTCAGATACCAGGCTTGACTTATTTGCAAACTTCTGATTTTTGCCATTAATTGATATGTTTTAGCATTATTGGAGTCGTCTTCCAACTTGTAACACTGCTGCTTTTGTGGTTCAACATAGTTTTGAACTCTGTGGTCACTGAGGAGAAATATACACTATTAAATGAACTAATATATTAAGGAAAAGAGATGTATGAAGCATTCTGGTGAGTCATCAAAAACGGCACACTCTTCACTACTTACATAAGAAACTTGTACCCCGTGAAGATCCAACAGTCTGCTCCCGTGTATCTTTTCTTTTAATGCTAAAAGAAGCAGAAGAATTAGCTAAGAATTGGTTAGAGCAAGTCACATACAGATTGGCACCTGGGCACTGAGATTCCCCTTTCTTTACTGGTAAACCTCGGAACTCCCCCTTTAATCAGGAGGCGGGTGGTAACTAACATCAAGTGTTCCTATTTGGAACACTGGGTCATAGTTTGGAATTCAGCTTGTTTTCATTATTAGAGCAACACAGTTTCAGTTTGTCTCTGCATTTAAGATTGTGTCAGCACTTTCTTCTGTGTGTTTATTATTTTTAGCAGTTTGAAAGCTCACGGTGAAAAAATGGCTTTCTGGCAGTGAGGTGACATTCAGGCTGGGCCAGCGTCTGGTGGAGTCTATAGAAATGCTCACTGGCTGCAAGAGTCCAGTCTTTTGAATGCTGTCTTTGTGCTTCCCTTCATCCATGGCCTCTGGCCTATTGTCTAGGCGCCTCAGTTTGGCTGGTGCTATCTGATTGTAACCAGTACTAATATTACAGTGCTCAGTGCCCAGGCCCTCAGGGTCCCCAGTCTGGCTCTCTCTGTCTCCCAGCCCTCCCTTGAGGAGACCAGTCACAGCTCACACGACAGAAAACACTACAGATGATCTGTGGAATGTCCCAGAAGAGGATCACTAAGAATCTTTGAGATCCTGTGCTGTGCACACACACACACAAACACACACTTTTTATACTCTCCCTTTTCCCATGTGAAGTCTTACAGTAGACTCCATTTTGTAAAACGTGGAAAAGGACATTGTGCTTTTTGAACACAAGAAGGGTAGCATACAGCTCAGCTCCTCAGCCTCTTCTTCACCCTGCCCTAACAGAATGACTTCTGAATCCCACCCCCCCTCCTCCAGGGAACCTAGAGCAACTCAAAATACCTGAGCACAATCTTGCAGGGCAGTGCCTCGGTTTACAAGAAAGGACATTAGGAGAGCTGTCTATAGATGCTCAAAACATGAAGTGTGACACCACACAGAATGTAAAGTTTGTTATCTATTTTATATAGTTCTAGAAAAGGTATAATTATTATATGGTGATAGGAATAAAAACAGTGCTAACCTTAAGGAAAAAATAAGAAATTGATAGGCAAGGAGAATAAGAAAATTTCTGGAATGATAAAAATGTGTGTCTTAAAATGTAGGATACGTGGTATTTGTCAAAAGTCATCTGTGCACATTACTCTATGTAGATTATACTTCTATTTACAACATAAAGGAGTAAATAAAGTAAAAACCAAATTAGATAGTATTTAGTTAAAGGAAATACTACCACTAGATATTTGAATTTGCTATGGAGGATGTGTATTGAATCAGTCTAAGGTCATGACACAAATTTTCTGAAGAGCAAAGATATGTTCTTCTACTACTTTCTTTGCTCAATAATCACAAAAATCAGAATGCCATCCAGTGGATATACTGACTAATCTCGGATATTTTCTGTTCTATAACATGACTCAGATAGACTGTGTTGAGGTTTGCAGAGTGCAAGTTTTGAATGTGATACATGATTCCACTGGCCACAGAGGCCAAGATTATCAGCCTCCCTGGTATTTTCCACATCAGGTCCTTTGAGCTTTAGGGGCCTGAGAACCCCCTTAAAAGTCTCCCCTGGGAGAGATGTTCGTTCATGGGGTTATCCATCCCAAGGTGTTATCTTTTATGCAGTTAGATATTGGACTTCTCTATAAGATTCCATAGACATGTTTCCTTAAGTGAAAAACATATGACAAATATATACACAATATTCCCTGTCTGGTGTACATGACCTCTTTAATCATCCAGATATGTACTGATAGCACCTTAAGCACACTGCCTTGTGCCTTCCAAGCTGTGCAAATGGACCAGCATGCAATCATGGCACCTTCAAGCCTGCTCTGTAGGATCACACTGATCCCACTCAACCTAAGAATTATAAATGGTCTATATATTTCTCCCAATGGGAATGTTCCTCCTAAGCCCCATTCCAGAATTTTGACCTAATCAGGAATATGATGAAAAAGATGGAAATGTCAACCTCTGGGACTACAGAAGGTGCTGAACATGGAAATGGTCCCTGGCAGCTCTCCACCAAAGCTATGTTGATCATTGCCATAGAAGGTGCCAGGTCCCAGTGGGGTCCTGAAGATACTGTTCATTAATTTGGGGTTGTCGTATTTCAATAATCTCTGTTTCATAGACATGAACGTCATTTTTGTCATGCATTCCTCTGACACATACTGTTAATAATTTTCAGGAAATTCTTCGTAAATTTCTAGTCCTTTGTTCCTACACTTTTGGCAGGGGAATGGGAAAAAATAAGAATCAAGATACATCATGTACAGGTGCGAATTCTCAGTGAGGAATGTGATCATAGCATATGCCTAAAATGTACCAATAAACTCAGTAAAGAGAAAAAAATTCATGATCTTATGCCAAACTATCAACTTGCACCAAGAATTTTTTGACTTATTATGGTTTAAAAGATTGAAGAAGTCCAAATGGAGGTACAGATAAAAATAAAAGGAGCTATCCTGTTTTCTTTTTAATAGAAATTATCCATCTAAAAATATTCTTTTTCTCAGTGACCTATAAAATGCATGATTTCTCGCATATATCTCAGCAGAGTAGAGTTCTGGTGACTAATGTTGAAAGACAGGCCTGAAGTGATGCTTGTAAAACAGCCTGTTCATGGAGTCAGTCTTTTTGCTTTTGGGAAGCATCAAGTATTATTAAGGAATTGCCCTGGAACCTAAATCCCTGCCCTAAGGTATCTGGCCCTGTAACAAGCACCTTCCTCTCCCTGAGATGCTGTGAACCAACGCTATTTAAGTTTTCCATTTGTTTGTTTTAAAAAGTGAGAGAGTAAAACAGAAGATAATTAGTTTGGTTGAAATAATGCTAAGGACATAGGCCAGGGCAGATAAGATGGGACCAGTGCTGCCTTGTAGAGGCTGTTGAGAAAATTGGGCTGAGCAAAACAAGCAAAATATTTTTGAAAAGGAAATGATGACAGTGTTAGGAAATAGCGAGAAAGGGTCATGGGGAGCCAGGACAGAAAGGAGTCGAAGATACTCAAATGTTCTTGTTTGTTTTAAAAGTCAGAGGCTGTGTTACTTCTCTTCAGAAACAACAAACTGCCCCCTCCTTGGGTGATTTCCCAAGCAAGGGCCACAGTCTAGTTCACCTCCAACACAAATGTAATTCATTAATGAAACTATGGAAAAACTGAATCATCTTTTTAAAATTCTTTTTGATAACCAGGACATATTTTAACCCACACATATTGTGTGTTGCCTGCATGAACACAAATTTCTTAATGCAAGCAAATTTAATTTAGCACAAGATTTTCTCTGACAAACTTAATGTTCATGAGAGAAGAAATGAAATTACATAGTGTAAGAATTTGAGCAAAATTTGCTTTTCTGCAGTTTCATTGAAAAGACTTACTTCAAGTCATTAAGAGTCAATTTAACCAAATTGAAAATACCAAGAGAAAAGCTGTATGTCTTCTCCATTTCCAGGATTTTGGACAAGTGATTTTCCTAGAAATGCTCATGAATTTTCTGTCTTTTTTCCTTTTTCTCTTCTTCCTTTCTTTCTTCCTTTCTTCCTTGCTTCCTTCCTTTCCTAAGATGTACAACATATATAGAGTCAAATTTTAGTTATGAAAATGATAGAATAAAATGGTAATTGACTTTTCATACCTTTTTTCTCTCCTAAGGATATTATCTCTTTCCATTCTCATTCATTGACAATGTGTTTTCCAATCTCTTGTGTTAGCTGTATCAATAAATAGCTGCTCTCTCTGCCTGGAAAACTCTTACATGTACCCCAAGGTACCTGCGGGCCTAGGCTCTCACCTCTTGCTAGTCTTGATTCAGATCGCATCTTCTTCTTGAAGTCTACCCGGACTCTTCTATCTAACACTTCAACCTAATGTCAACCCCAGCCCTTTTCGATCTAACTCCTTTGTCTGACTACTTTTCTTTTTCCCAGAAAGACCTTTTCTCACACCAGCTCTCTCTTTCTTGCTCTCTCACCCCCTGCCCCAACCTTCTCCCCTGTCCTCCGTCTGAGGCAAGCATCTCACTGTGCTACCAAGGCTGGTCGGTCTTGAACTCCTGGGCTCAAGCATTCGTCTTACCTCTGTGCTGGAAACACACACACACAGGCATCACCAAACCCAGTTTTGTTGTCAGATTCTAGCTACGAAAATGTAAGCCCTCTGAAACAGGAAAGCAGGACCTTTGTCTGCGTGTTTGTAGACACAGCCAAGGATCTAGAATTATGCCTGGCACATAGTAGGTGCCTAATATATAGGTGTTGAATAAATAGATTGCTTTTATATTTATCTGTTATCCAAGAGTTTAAAAATTTAATCCATATAAGTATATCCAGTTTTTCCACTGTAGTTTCTTCCATTGTTTTCATACTTATAGATCCACTTATAGGTCTATTACATATTCAGTAGTATTTTCTTTTTTAAAAATTTTTCCTTAAAATAACTACTCTTTAAACCAAAGAGTGATTTTAGAATGTATAAGGCTCTAACTAGATATTTTCCCCAAAAAATGTTCATTTAATCTCAGTTTTTAAATTGTTCCATGCCCTCTCAGTTTATAAGTCTGTCTTCTAAAAATTCTATGTTATATTCACCCAGGAGTGTCTAGGCTGTTTTGAACAGGTCTAGGCTGTTCTGTGGCCTACTGATGAATGTTTTCAACCATAACTAGTAATATTTGTCAGCAGTCTTACTGAAAGTCCTTAGTTGAATTAGAAACAAAATTTAAATTTCTTAATTCCTAAATATATTCATGAGAAGTGGGGGAATGAGCAGGGCTCCTGTATCATATATTCAGATGAAAAAAATAGTTTGTCACAAAATGGCCACTTCTTTCACAAAGCTGTCTGATTACCTAGTCTGTATTAAACACGGGTTGAGTAACTTTTTCTTGAAATGTGAGGACCCACAGCATACCCAGTAACTTCTGGTTTCTGACTGTGCTTCTTTATAGTAAATCAAGTAGCTAATTACCATCTCCATTTGCAAAAATGTATTGTCAAGGGGCTGGAGATTTAGCTCAGTAGTTCCAGTGCCTGCCTCGCAAGCACAAGGTCCTGAGTTCGATCCCGGTAACCACATAGAATGCTGGTCGTGGTGACTCACGCCCACCAGCAATCGATACCACATACCACAGTGCCAGGCGTGGTAGCTCACGCCTGTAATCCCAGCACTCGGGAGGCAGAGGCAGGAGGATTGCTGAGTTCGAGGCTTGCCTGGGCACCATAGTGAGCTCAGGGCCAGCCTGAACTACAAAGCGAGACCCTGTCTCAGAAACAACAACAACAACAATATATATATATATATATATATATATATATATATATATATATAGTCAAATAAAAGCTTATTAAACTTGTCTCTGTACAAAACACTGTACTGTGCCAGTAGGCTATATGAAAAGTACGATCAATTTTACTTCCCTGAAAAATTTACAGTTAATTTTGGGATGTAAGGTTCGTATGCACAAAAGGTAAATAATAGTTCTAGTTAATTATTTTTAGTTGTTGTTGGCACAGCCAAATGAATGGGGCCAATATTACATATTCAAGGTGTTAAGGTGAAGAGTTGATGGTGAGCTGCAATGATCTAAGAAATTTCTACTGAGAACATAAGAATCTGTATCAAAGTTGGAAGAATAAGAAAACATAGACTTTTGTAGAAGAGGAAAAGTGCAGGTAGAAGGGGAGAGTAATAAGCCCAAAATATCCATTTCCGATATTTAGCAGTTGTTTTTTATTTTATATTTGTTGGGCTATAAGCAGTGATTGGTTTCATTTCTGGACTCCTACTGTATTATGATTTAATACATGCCTGAACTTTTTTATTTCTACTTCAAACATGTGACACCATAAAATAACTTCAAAGTCAAAATTAATAAGGGAGGAAGAAAATCTAGCAAGGGTGGTCATATTTTGACACATCACCAGAAGACAAGAAGATTGTTTCCCTGCTCTTTTTAAATCATTTGCAATTAATCAAGGGCAGATGAATCACTTTCCTTCAATACTGTTTTTCTCCCTTTGAGAGGAAGCATTCAGTGTGGCAGAATATATCAGGCCAACCATTAGTTATCAATGCCAACAGGGTTGCAGATAGCATTGAAAATTGCCTAGCTTACTTCATCTAGAGAACACCATTTAGTAGTGAGTTTAACCTTCTCCTCTCAGCAAATTTTTTATAAAGGTGATTAATAAATAACTGGTTCCTCTGACAAACCATGTATTTGGGTTCTTTCACTTCTATTGCCTCATGTTGTCTATCAAAACATGAAAGACAGCCAGACAGAAGCAGGACGCAGGAGTTCAGTGCACAGTCTGAAGAGATATATCCTGAATATATATATAGGAGTCTGTAGAAATGATCCATTTAATTCACTTTGTCCAGATATTTGCATTTAATCCAAAATGAGTCCACATATTCTTTATCTCTCATTTAATTTAAATAGTGTATGCTCATTTTGCAGCAAAGCAAATTTAGTATTAGAACATATTTATGGAAAGAGCATTTGCCCACTTGATTTTTCTGGTGACTGAGAACCACACAGATGCTCTTGCATATCTCAATTAATAACCAACTCATAAGATTACATGGACCTGAGAATAAATATGATACAGAAAGAAAATAAAAGAGCATGTATAAAGGGGGGAGGAGGGGGGAGTGGGTAGGGATATGGGTAAAAATGAGAATTAACTTGTGGCATATACTGGTACAAATTTCCCAATGTTATATGTGATTTTGAGATGTATATAAATTGTACCAGTAAAGAATTCAATTAAAAAAACACACAAAAAAGAAAGCATTTCAAAAGGTCAAAAAAAAAAAAAAAGATTACATGGACCTGTAGTTTTTAGTTTAAGTGTGATCAGGTTTTTTGTGTCCAGGATCTGTGGGCCATGAGTTATGGCCATTTCATTAAAGGGTGTGATTCACATTTTTATTTGATATGTTCTTTTTTTCCATTAAATTTTCTCAGAGGACTAACATGTAGAATATATAAAGAACTAAAAAAAAAAAATACTTAGACTCCACAAAATAATCCCATTTAAAAATGGGTGCATGAAATAAATAGGCACTTTTCAGAAATTTAGAGGCCAAAAACTACATAAAGAAATATTCACCATCTCTGCACATTAGAGAAATGCAGATGAAAAAAAAAGAAAAATAGTGATTCTGTCCTACTCCAGAAAAGAGTTCAGATAATAACACCTTTTGGCAAGGTTGCAGGGCAAAAGGAACCTTTCTACACTATTGGCAGGAATGTAAACTAGTACAACCACTCTGGAAATCAGTATGGTGATTCCTCATAAAATTAAAACTAGAATTTCCATTTGACTCAGATATCCCCCTTTTAAGTATCTTCCCAAAAGATTTAAAGACATCTTATTACAATGATACATGCTTGCCCGTGCTCATAGCAGTACAATCATTATAGCTAATTCTTAGAAGGAGCCTATTTGTTGTCAACAGAGAGATGGATAAAGAAATTGTATTTACACACAGTAGAGCTCTGCCATAAAGAAAACGGAGTCATTTGTAGGATTGTTATGTACTACATGTACCAATTCCACACAAGGAATATAAAAATGTACAGCAAACAGGGGCTAATAAAGATTTTAAAACACAGATAGTGAGAATTTTTTTCCCTGTTGATTTCAAGCTAAAAAAAAATATTCAAGAAGAATAATAATGGAAGGCAAAAGGTTAACATGTATATAGTTTTCTATATGTGCCTTGTATTTTACACTTCAAAAGAAGTCAGAACAGAAGCAACTGTAAACAAGATGGTCAGGTGAATCTAGCACTGGCTAGTAACAGTTTCTCTAAGAAAAGAACTATATTTATTTGGCAAATGACTTGAGCAAGGTGGTAGGGGGTGGAAAGATAAATCTCCAGGGGGTCTGAGTTAAAAGTGAATTGCTCAACTGGAAGCAAACGGAGGCTTTGGTTATTATTTCAAAGAGAAGAAAGAGAAAGAGTGAATGAATAAATAATACTGTACAGAGAGCAGACAGAAGGCTACACAGGGGCTGTTCTCTCCAGCCCCTCCGGTCCTCAGGAAAGGAGCTGAGAAGTTCAAGATGCTAATGGATCTACTCTAGAGATCTAGCTCTGATCTAGGTCAGCATGGAATGCAACAGGCACAGAACCACGGGGGTGGTGGCCATGCTGGCTCCGAGGCTGGTGATTGGAGAAATCTTCCAGAATGGGGCTTCAGACTAGGGTGAGGAAGAGCTATTTTACCAAAAGATGTGGCATATTCTGGTAGTTTACTACACGACTTCTCAAATTTTAATGTTCATGCAAACTTCCAGTGAATCTTGTTTAAAATGCTAAATCAGAGGTCAAGGGCAGGGCCTGAGAGTCCATATTCCTAACTAACAAAGCTCCAGGGTGACACCCATGATGCTATCCACACACCGCACTAAGCAGCAATGTGGCTCTAGGACAGGGATGGGGAACCTTTGGAGGCTTTCAACAACACAAACTGCCCCAGAGGGGTACGCGTGCCATAGGTTCGCCACCACTCCCCTAGGACCACCTCTCTCAGCTTCAGATGCTAATTTTGTCGTATATTACCTTTGCCACTGTAATGAAATAGTTGAAATTACCTTTTCTGTTTTCTCAGCTACAGTATTTCAGTAGAGTTGCTGAGAGGATTAAATGAATTAATTTATATAAAATGCTCGGAACAATGTGAGCCTGGCACATAACTGTTAGCTTTATGACCTATTAGTATATTTGTTATTTGAAAATGAATCAATCCTGTAGAGTTGAGAATTTCTTGAGGTTCACTTGGACCTTGATGGAAAACAAAAACAGGTTCACATTCCACCTTTATAACCTGGACCCTCTCTAGCTCTCCAGTTAAATTACCACGTACTCCAAATCTGTAGCCTAAGAACCAAGGCCCACTCCTTTCTGATCTTACTAAAAATTAATCTGAATTGTAAAACTGACTAGAAGTTACCCTTGTATATGCCCCTCAAATTTTAAACTGGGTAAGGGTGCAGACCGTTTTAGGGTTCTGAGACCAATATGCCCACCCGGGCAACAATTGCAGCCTCCCTCTGTCCTGCATTGTGTTTCGCAAGTGACGGGGTCGTGGTCCTGCTCTGACGTAAGGAGGAGTCAGGTGCTCCCCGCCCCACCCCCACACCTAGCCCCAGCTAAGAGTCACTCTCCATCCCCACCTGTCACAGAGTCTGGTGCGCAGGACTCTGCTGATTTGGTGCAAAATCATCTGCACAGGTAGAAAGACCACATGCAAACTTCACTTGATTCCCACAGTATGGGATTCAGAACTGTCTAAGTTAGGTTAGACCCTCAAGGAAGTGAAGCATCAGAAACATGCAGCAGACGCATCTACTTGAAATTAAAAAACAATGCAATGGAACAATCTATAAACTTTGTATTTTGATGAATATAAGTGAGTTTCTTCCTACTTACCATCTATGGATTGACAAAGATAAGCAGATCTTACAGGGGAGTACTAGTATTTACAGGACAAATAAATTGGCAAGCAATATTTATTTAGCAAAATCCTTTCACACAATAACTTCTTTGTGTAAGAAATTTTTTACTGAATAAACTTCAAACTTGTCCAAGACCCAGCCCAAGTGTTAAATGTGGATCATTTGATAAGATGCTCTGGGAACAATGTGGCTAAATACACAATTTACAGAACTGGAATGATAGTAAGATACTCTTATAAGATACTAAAATGGGTTGGGGATGGACTCCCAGGCTACACTTCTAAACCCTCCTATTTATATAAATCTCTCGTACTTCTGGAGTCTTCTATCAGAGATGCTGCACCTACTTATGCCAGCTATTAGTGTTTCTTCTCATGCAGAATTAAGCACCGA